>JALBCR010004164.1:0-44486 GCA_030710515.1 Abscondita cerata
TTCTCCGTAGAAAATATGCAGACAAACAACCGTCATTACTACCAAGGCTGCTTTCTGGTTTCAAAGTAGTGGTTTTCTTAAAATACGGAACACACTGGAAGCTATTCCAAACGCATTTTCAACTCTACGGCGTGATCTGCTGAGCCGATAATTGAATACTCTTGTAGAAAGAGGTTTAGGTGAAGGAGTATTCAATGAACCGTCTTCAATCTTTCATACAGAGCGCAATTGTTGAAGACTCCTTGACAACCAATGTTACGAAGGTGAAATTGTAGTCAGCATCCACTAGTGCCATAAGTACAATACTGAACTGCGATTTATAATTAATAAAATTACTGCCGCTTTTAATGGGCTCTTATATTACGACATGTTTTCCGTCTATCGCTCCTAGCAGTTAGGAAAATTCCACACATTCTCAAATTGTTTTGCAATGTTTTCCCCACTCTGCAGGAGATGTTGGCAACTGCAATAAACAAAATAAAACATGGTAGATTTTCATATATTACATTTTATTATTCTTAATTATTCATAATATGTTTTGTTATTTAGAGTTGGTAATCTGGAAGTAGTGAAGACGATAACATCACTATAGAAGGAGACGGCGAAGAAATACGAAACAGAAAGGAGCCCTTACTTAGTATCAGAGAATACTGAAGCCCAACTTGTAAACATACATGAGCGTCATCAGCAACCAGCGTTCAAGTCGCCGAAACGTCCGCAGCTAATCAAACGCAAGAAAATGACACTGATTCTGAGGGTTGAATTGGCTTTTAATTACCTGCAAACAGCGGCAGCGGCAACTTTATTCCACCAAAAATACAGGATGAGTGTACTACCTTTGGTGATTACGTAGCAACAGAAATTCGCAAATTAGATCCCCAACTTCGTGCAATTGCAAAACAAAGAATTAGCTCTGTGATATTTGAATTGAAATGACCTATTCAATAACCGTGGAGCTGCAGCTACTTCATCCGGACCAACCACCCAGCTGCAACTGCATATCAACATCAACCAGCGCTAGGCTCCAACTTGTACCCAAATCGTGCTTCACACTCCAATTTTTCTGTTCAAAACTCTCAATCCCCTACAACCCCATCTACTATCTCAACTCCTCAGAGCTCTCTACATGATTTCATTTCAAGCGTGGCATCGTTCTTCCATGGCTATGAAGCTGAAGATGATAGTATGCATAATATTTCTGATGTCCTCAGTTCTTGAGCTATACTAATTCTGTTTATGTTTAGAGTTTCTTTCAATTAGCACCCGTGAAAGAAGTGCATATTGTTTATTGGTTTTGAAATATTTTGTAAAAATATAAGTTCTTTGAATAAAACATACCTAAACTTACCTTTGATATTTTCTTTCAAAAGATCAACAAGAGCCTGGCAGACTTCAGGAACAATTTCGATATCAGTTGTTTGGATATTTTCCACATGTACTGTAAACTTGTAAATGAATTACCACTTGCGAGGAATCAATGTTAATGCAAGCGTTCCTCTGCAGGAATCGCCTTTCGGACGTAAGTACTTTTCTGGATATTTTATCCGTGATTGCATTTAACAGGAATGAAAATCACTTTCCGACATTCTTGTAAAGTTTTTAAATCCTTCCCGTCGGGGTCACTTCGGATATCATGCAAAATAAAAGAACTGTTAAGGCTCCAATCTCGACTTCTTTGAAGAAATAATTGTGATGACCATCTAATACGCCGGCGCCTTTTTTCTTCTTCAGCAATTCATAAATAATTATAAACGCAGCACTAGCTGTACCTAGATTTTCCATTTCTACGCTGACAATAAATAACAAAACAATTCGGCGAACTAATGGAGCGCCTTCGAATGCATGCTCATGTGCTTCTGTGCGGGAAAATAAAATGCCCGAACGAATGCTCATTCGCCTCGAAGTGCTCATTCGGTTCGTTTGCTCAGATCTGTACGCGCCTTTATGTGCGCTACTTCGTAAATGTGCAGAGTAACACACGCTCGGAATATATTATTGGAATCTTTAAAGAAGACCCTACGTCATCGATGTACGAATTTAGTAACGACGAATAAAACTAGGATTAGCATAATTTACGTGTGTAATTCAGACAAAGATGGAAACACTTTGTTGTGTTTTAAGTAAAGTCTTGCGTTACAAATAATTTCATGTTATAGAAAGAGAGATTGCTAGAAAATTAATGCTTGATTAAGCTATACAACGAATTTGACTCTAGTATTATTTATTGATGTTATTGGTACCTACCTTACCGGCTTAAACGTATAACCTCTTAAGTCGTTTAGTTTCTTCTAGTGTTTGTTATAATTTTGCCATTTATTTACAATAGTCTTTTCAGAACTCCTATGTACGTTTTCCTAACGATAAGCATTTACAATGTCTGTCAGTGGTAGAACTTTACGTTCACAATTTCAACAATTTGTGTTGAATTTATTGGACTACTTGAAAGGGAGAAGGAAAACAATGGACCTTTAATATCATTGTCCTTTGTGCAAGAGGTAAGATTTAGGCATTAAATGTGATTTTAATTAATTATTATCTTTTACAGCGTGTAGCTGATGCATTAGGGATATCTCCTACTACTGTTAAACGAATAAAGACAAGAAGTACACGTAATCCGATATTGTAGAGTCCTGGTAAGTCAAGACCACGAAATAAACCAAAAACTGAAAATTTACCTGATACTTCAAAATGCTGATAAGAAATACATTGTATAACATGTATTCTCAAAGTAAGTCAATGTTTAAAAAAGGATTTTCTTTAAATTTTTTATCTTGTAGAAAACATGTTACGATTAAAACCCTAAATGCTGAAGTTCGAAAAATCATGTTCTGTTATGCAATAGCAGTTTGAATCGTACACCACACGGAATGGGGTTCAAGTTTAAAAGGAATCTAATCGCAGAACAGCATTGCAGAACTCGGCTAAAGTGTCTTAAAGGCTACATAAATAATTTAAACTAACCTCACCACTTCAAGTTGGTTTTATGGATGAAACTAGGATTTACTCAAAAGACAATCCTGGAAAATCGTGGCAAGATAATGACCTACGAAGTGTAAGGAAACCTGAGGATATGATGGTAAAAGATTTATCTTGATACATGCTAGATCGAAAAGGGTTTCATAAATAATACTTCATTGGTGTTTGCTTCTAAATCAAAAAAGAAGAATATAATGGTGAAATGAATGCAGAATTATTTAAGAAATGGCTTGTTGAACACTTGTTGTGCAATTTAGAACAGCCATGCTTGATTATTATGGACAATGCCTTATCATTCAACTTTAATTAAAAAATTTCCAACATCCTCCTGGAGGAAGAGTGATATTGCTGCTTGGCTTACAAATCACAATATAGAATACAATTCATCGTTATTTAAAACAGAATTATTTGCTTTAACAAAGAACATTAACAAAGAAAACGATATGAAGATGAATTAATTAGAAGTAACGGACATGAGGTATTGCGCTTACCACCATACCATTGCGAATTTAATGCTATCGAATTAATATGGGCACAAGCTAAAGGCTATTATAACAAGAACGTAGGAAGAGATCTATATAAAGACGAAAATGTGTTGACAATGGGACGAACTTACAAAACTGTTCAAACGAACTTTGGGGCAAATTGTGTCCGTCATACAGAAATGTTATTACATTACAAAATGGTATGAATGAAAAAGTATTTCCTTGTTAGTTGGGCATATGATTTCTTCTTCGTTATCATTACCTTTATTCGTATTTTAGCAATTTTCTTTTGTTCCTTTGTAATTTTCCTTCACGATTGTTACGCAAATTTCTTCTTCGGTGATTGGTTGTGACACGACCAGTTCACTGTCGATGTTTATCCAATCGTCATACTGCTTTTGTGTTAAGTCATTCGAACGCAAATTTTCATCATCCCTCCGCTTATTTTCGTCGTTTGAAGCTCTAAATCCTCCGTGCCAAAAACAATTTTTATGGTTTCGACTGAACTTTTTCCACGACTTATTTAGTAAGTGCAGAGCTTCCAGAACGTTGATTTTTGGCTAGTTCATTAGCGGTTAATCCATTCTCTTCACCTTCATTCTCGTCAATACTTTCTAAAATTCTAGAACGCATCTGGTGTCGATAATATGCCTTAAATGTTCGTAACATCTTGATCACAAGGTGAATAAACGAAGTAGTGTTCGGTGGAAGAAAGATCAATTTGATGTTTTTGAACGTTAAATTTACGGAATGAGCGGAACAATTGTCAACTAAAAGAACAATGCTTTGTGTTAACTTTTGTCCAAATTTTCCAACCATTCACCGAATATTGATGACGTCATCCAAGCATTTTTATTGGCTTTATATTGTGTTGGTAAAACCTTCACGCCTTTAAAGCATCGTGGATTTGTACTTTTCCTATCACCAAGAGTTTTTTCTTTTTTTCCTGCCATATTGACCGTGCAAAGAACTGTCAATCTGTCTTTGGTAACCTTACAACCTTTGTGGACTCGCTTGAACATAAAATGCTCTGAAGTAAATTCCAGTCTCATCGGCGTTAAAATTTGAGACGGGTCATATTTTTCAATGATCTTCGGCCATTCGTTTGCAATCCAAGCGTTTGCGCCATTCACATCAGCGTCCCTCTGTTCACCGTGACTTCGTTTGAAAATAATTTTTCTCTTTTCGCCTAACGATTCATCCAACCTTCGGAAGCAAACCCTTTCTTTCCCATTTTTGTGCTAGCATTTCTGCTTTTGTCTGAGAAGAGGTCCATTTACTCATGTATCCTTGTCCCGAACTTTAGTAAACCAACCTTTAGAGCAGCTTCAACTTGTGGCTCTTTTCCCGTTCGGCGTCTCTTCTTTCAACATTAGCATTGTTGATTAGAGCGTGTTTGATTTCATCTCGCAATTTTAAAATTTGCACAGCAGGGGTTGAGAGATTCTCAATTGCGCGGCTGCATTTCTTTGACCCATTTTTGGCAGTATTTTCTATAATTTCCGCCTTCTCTTTAACGAGAGATCAACTTTTTTCGTCGACATTGAACGAACTAATAAAAATAAACTAACATAAATTTGAATGCACAAACTAAGTGCACATTTACAAAACACCCACCTTCTGTGAAAGAAAATAACGTGGTTTAAAAGACAATAAAAATTTAAATCTTCACAAAAAATTATTCAAAAATAAGAGATCACTGTGTTTGATATTCTTTGAAAGTGATAAATAAAACCGAGAGTCCGCATTAGTGGCATTAGTCTTTGTATAAGGATTAAAATAAGCGACGTGTTTTCTAAAGAAACACGTTTAACCACAATTTATTTCGACCGGTTCCCGGTCAAAATGATAACACTAACCGACAGATAACATTATCCGTGATCACATTAAACAGCTTTTACTGTATGATAAATTAATGTATGCAAACAAGATGTTTGGGTATAAACTTCTTAAAATAATGTTACTTTTAGTGTTAAATTCAACGTTTAGTTTTAAGTACCGATTTCACTAAATTTTAACAATTATTTGATTTTTTTTCCTTGAGAAGTGGAGTGTTTATTTTTGGTGGTTTGGTTTAATTTAAGTTTTGTTTATTGTACACTCATGAAATTTAAAACTTGGACACCACAATTTCTGTAAACAAAAGTTTGCACATTGTGAAGCGGGCTTAAGGGTATCATTTACAATTCTAACAGCAGGTAGTCTCAGCAGGGGTTATCTTATAGAAGGACTGTAGAATGAATCATTACACTAAGCACGTTTTAGAAAATAGGTAATTTACGTTGCTTACTTAATTTTTTCTTTAAAGAATATATTTGAAGGTATCGCTAATTAAACACCATAGCTCGATTAATTATCGAATCAAAATTTTGTTTAGGAAATGTTTACAAAATAAAATTAGAAATAATTTTGATTTAAAAACGTCTACAAGCAATAACTTTTAAATTAAATCAAAAACTAAACATGGTTATTTGGGTTGACTGATTATTACTTATTTTTAAATAAATCTAACCTACTAATTATTGTAAGTTATTAAAAAATCATTAAACTCTCTATTCATAATATTTAGTCCTTACAAAATGTATATTTTATGACGTTTCATTTTTTCTGTAGTTAATATAAAAAGTGAAAATAAAAACTAAGGCAATTCTTATTGTCAACGTATATATTTAGTTTTTGACAAGAATTTATTACATAATTATAATTAAGATACCAAGTTATAGTTTAAAATTAAATGAAAACTTTTTTTTAAATAAAGGTATTACTATATAAATAAATATAAGAAATCAATAATGGGTGTGACCTCCATTATTATTGATACATTCTTGGAGGCGTCTGCTCATTGACGCTATCAAGGTATCAATATAATTAATATTAATCGTTTCCCATGCGGTATCAATGGCTGCAATTAGTGCATTACGGTTTACTGGTATAAAATTTGGCCCTTGTTGTCTTCGGATAACAGCAAGTATTCGAGCCCAAACATTTTCGATAATGTTAAAATCTGGGCTTTTGCTGGCCAGGGTAACAGCTCCAAGTTATTTTTCGTATCCAATTGCGCACAACCCGCGAAGTATGAATAGGGGCGTTGTCCTTTAACAACAAAAATACATTATGAAAATGTTAATTCAACAGATCCCGAACTATTTTTGAGAAAGTATAGTGAAATAAGAATACTTACTTGTTGGAAAATATAATCTTCGTCTGGATAAAACACTTCGACTGAAGGTTTCATAATAGTTTCCAAAATATCTAAATACGCAGCAGAATCAAGACGTCCATCGATAGCCCAACAAACTCCTGGACCCCGCGCTAACCCAACCCCACACATTCACAGAAAAATAACCACTTCGTTTTTAGGACATATGTGATTATTTTCGTAACGAGTTCCTTCCATTCTAAAAACTTTTAGTGGTCCATCGTTGCGGCTATTGAACGTTTTTTCGTCGCTAAAAATCACTCGATTCCAAAATTCCAAAGGTTCGTTCACATATCGCCTTGCAAATTCCAGACGACGTCTCATATTTTCGTCACTGAGAACTTCTTTCGCAGCAGCATTATACTTCTTTATTCCCATCTCCTTTAATCTTTTTGTGCAGTTATACGGCATCCGGGAAAATGTGTATCTGCTATAGCCCTGGAGTATGTAGCAAATGGTTGTTCTGTTACGTAATGAAACAACTCGAGATCTTGAGCACGTGTAGATACTTTAGGTCTACCACTTCCGATGGCTCTTTCCAAAGTGTGTTCAAGATTCCATTTTACTCGGTAATGCCCTACGGTGCTTTTTGGTATATCTAACATACGTGAAATTTCACGCACGCTACGGCCCGCCGCTAATTCCGAAACAATCCGCGCTTTCAAATCAGCACCGAGATGAGGTGGCATTTTCACAACACTTGAAATTTTAAACTAAAATGGAATTTACATTTCTTACTTTATTTATTGGTTCACACTACCCCTTCTCAAACAGTAGGTAATTGTTTATTTATTACATACTTCTAATGACCAATGTAACAACCCTTAGAGCAATATGACTCAAAGGAAGTAAATTAAACAAGCAAGGATATTCTATTGTTATTGAAACTTATTCATAAAGTAAAAGCCATTTCCTTATAATGCTAATGGACAGGATTTTCTTTTAAGTATTAAGATTACAATAGAGGACTTATAAACTTTCGAAAATATCTAATTATAAATATTTACACTGCAATTGCGCTTTTTCCTTAATAATTTCTTAGCAATAACATACACGTTCTTGGTTTTAAGTTGTCATAAATTTGATATGATATAAATTTGTGTTTCTAATATTACATCACAAACTAATCTTTATTCGCCAAAAATTGTTGCTTAAGTTGTAAAGCTTCGTACACACCTGAACAACAAACCGAGCAACAAACATAACAACGAACCGAAAGTCAAACAGAACGACAAACGATCTTTTATGATTTCCACAATCCGAACAACAAACGGAACGTTTGTGCTGTTCCCATAATTATTTTCAGTAGTTTTCAGTTCATATATATTTATTATTGAGAAGAGAAAATTGCGGAAAACAAGAAGATAGTGCCAACCAAATTTTTACGCACAAAGAAGAGTAAAAATTATAATTTACTTCTGCTTTTTTTATTTTGAAATTTCCCGCCCAAATGATGCTAATAGGGACATCATTTTTTCTTGCATTCTTAAACACTGATTAATTTAAAACATTTTTCTTCTGTCAACTCCATAATATTACCTAAAACACAACAAACCCACAAAAGGGAGGACAAAAATAAATAATTTAATTCTCCCGCATAAGTTTGTTCGCCGTTTTGTTTAGATTCGTCCAAACCTGCAAACGCATTCGCGCGCATTTTCTTTGATGTCGGAGAAAAACCGACAAGTTGTTGGAACGCCGCAAACCGTTCGTGGAACAATCAGGACTTGCGAATCTGTTCTAAAATTCGTACGTAGCACCGTCCAAATTAATGTTCCGATTGCCGTTCGGTTCGTTGTTCTGTTTGTTCCTCGGTTTGTTGTTCAGGTGTGTACGAAGCTTTACAATAAGCATATTAATATGAACTATATCTTATGAAAGGAGAGTTATGTAACTATAATTAACGACTTAACGTTACGTTAGTAGATTCCATTTACTATTTACACATATTTTCTTGGAACATTCGATAATTAACTATCGGGATATGATGACCCTATACTTCGCAGGTTGTGCGCAACTGGATACAAGCAAATAACTTGGAGCTGTTACCCTGGCCAGCAAAAGCCCAGATTTTAACATTATCGAAAATGTTTGGGCTCGAATACTTGCTGTTATCCGAAGACAACAAGGGCCAAATTTTATACCAGTAAACCGTAATGCACTAATTGCAGCCATTGATACCGCATGGGAAACGATTAATATTAATTATATTGATACCTTGATAGCGTCAATGAGCAGACGCCTCCAAGAATGTATCAATAATAATGGAGGTCACACCCATTATTGATTTCTTATATTTATTTATATAGTAATACCTTTATTTAAAAAAAACGTTTTCATTTAATTTTAAACTATAACTTGGTATCTTAATTATAATTATGTAATAAATTCTTGTCAAAAAACTAAATATATACGTTGACAATAAGAATTGCCTTAGTTTTTATTTTCACTTTTTATATTAACTACAGAAAAAAATGAAACGTCATAAAATATACATTTTGTAAGGACTAAATATTATGAATAGAGAGTTTAATGATTTTTTTTAATAACTTACAATAATTAGTAGGTTAGATTTATTTAAAAATAAGTAATAATCAGTCAACCCAAATAACCATGTTTAGTTTTTGATTTAATTTAAAAGTTATTGCTTGTAGACGTTTTTTAAATCAAAATTATTTCTAATTTTATTTTGTAAACATTTCCTAAACAAAATTTTGATTCGATAATTAATCGAGCTATGGTGTTTAATTAGCGATACCTTCAAATATATTCTTTAAAGAAAAAATTAAGTAAGCAACGTAAATTACCTATTTTCTAAAACGTGCTTAGTGTAATGATTCATTCTACAGTCCTTCTATAAGATAACCCCTGCTGAGACTACCTGCTGTTAGAATTGTAAATGATACCCTTAAGCCCGCTTCACAATGTGCAAACTTTTGTTTACAGAAATTGTGGTGTCCAAGTTTTAAATTTCATGAGTGTACACAAATCTTGTTTTAAGTCCAATGAAGCATTGGGTATATTTTCTCTTAGTGTTTGGGCTAATGGTAACTTCGGCTTTGTCTAATATAATTTAAATTAGTTTTTCTTAAATTGTTTTGTCCAAATCATTTTAAAAAACCATTTCTTAAACAAATCTCCACATATAATCTTCGTTTGGGGATTTAGATGAAAATAGAAGTGAAGATTAGAAATAAAGCCATTTGTGTTTCCTGCACGTACAACAAACCTAAAAACAGATTTTAATTTATTACTTGCAAGTATGAAATCCCGGGACAAACCTTTTGCCTTCTCTAAGTGGTTTTTCTTTATACGTTGTTTGGAAGCATCATGTCAACTCCTTTTGGTGAATCCTACTAAATATCCAAATTTAATCCATATACACAGGAACATATAATGCAAGATCCTTCTCAGGAAAAACTCTCGTAAAAATCTAACATGAATTGCTGTAATGTGGTTTTTTTGAAATAAAACATACATTCTTGACATAAAAACCATTCTGATAGGCAAGCTGTAACTGTATATTATAATGTTACTCTACTGTTTGAATTTCTGTTATGATTACGGTACTTGATTTGATTGTTTTTCATATTAAACCATACGAATGCTAGTTATGACGTAGGGGTCTTCTTTAAAGATTCCAATAATATACGTTACACATTTCACAAAATACGTCACTTGAAGAGCAACCTTCATTGTCGGCAAGACGTTTCTTACCAGTGCACCATGACATTTGATGTCGTTTTTAAATTATCGCGTCGCGTAAACGTTTTTTTGCACAGTTTCACATTCCATCCTTAACGACTTAATGTTCAACTTATTTACTGAACCAGAAACAATACTGAACTCCTGCTTCAAACCCTCCCTCTTATATAGTACAACGACAACCTTGAGACGGTATTTAAGGGTCAAAATTCTGACAACGATTTAAAATACAAAACAACACAGGTCAATAAAATGAATACTTTCAGACAGCAATTAATTTTAAACAACAGAATTCTTTTAACGATTATTTATCGTCTGGTTTAAAATTTTACGATGTTTATAGAATGCAATACACGTCAAGGATAGAGGTCAATGAAATGCATACGTTAATAAAAACAACTTCTAGACAGTAATAAATTTTAGGCATCAGAATTCTTTTAACGATTATTATCGTCTGGTTTAAAATTCTTGCAATACAGGTGAATGATACAAGTCAGTATGATTATGCCTGTTAAGACCACAAAGTATAACACGTACAATGCATATACAATTGCCTCCTGCAATTACTCAGCCTACAATTGCTTTGAGGAACTGTCACCCATTTGCCGGTTAAGGAACCCTCCGCCTACAATTGCCTAGAGGAACCCTTACCCATCTGCCAATGAAAAACCTCCGCCTACAATTGCTTTGAGGAACTGTCACCCGTTTGCCCTCTACCCTTTACTTGCGCTTTCACGATCATATTAATGTTAGTCTTAAGGTTAAATCGGTATAAGTGCGTCTGTCTATTCTAGGTTCACAATGATGAAGTCGGCTGAAAAATTCTGGATTATTAAATTCTAAATAGTTCTCTTTATCACCCAACCTTTCCGTTCTTTATTCCTCCTTTCATTGAATTTTACACTTTACTTATAAATCATTTTTTCACCAGTATCATTTAAAAATCACCACAAAACTTGTAGTAATGGAACATTTTTTAATTTTGTATTGTGATGTAAATAATATGTATGGTGTCCCTGAAGATCCGTATATACCTGTATAATGTGGTGACGAAACCGTGTGCAATTATGAATTGGTTCGCCTAGGCAAACCATTTTGCTTAAAGCTTTAGAAAACCACTAAAACCTTAACTGTCCAACACTTACGCACTTTAGTATTCATATTGCGATGGATTTTAATGTGCTTTTAATAAACACATTTTTATTTAGCATGAGACTCTAAATTTGTTTTAAATAAATTTTATAAATTTAGCTTCAAATAAATCTACTGAATAATTTTATTTATATTTAACGCATAATTTTATAAGACTAACCTGTAACATTTGACGAAATTTTACTTAGTTCCGCGCATTGCTTCTCCGTCGGACGCAGAACTGCTTTCTTCCCTCGGTGTTAACATCATTTTCCCCATTATTTCTATTCATTTTCTTTACCAATCCTTTTAATTGTTTATAACAATCTTCTCACAACGCAAGCTGAAAACAACGCGGCTGCAACAACGCTGGTATCTTAATTGTTTATTCGCAATCATATTAATTCACTTTTGGAGATTTACTTTTAAGTTCCTTTTTACACGTTCATTTAGAATTGCTTAACGTCTTTAATTAATGGATTTAAAATTTCACTCGACCAAATTGAATTATTGTGTTCACTTTATTTCTTCTAACGTTTTAACAGTTCAACATTTTAACTTCAATTATCGCGCTTTTACTTTAATGTTTTCTACACTTCTCTTTAACACCGAATTCTCGCGCTTTTTATCCTTACGTCTTAACAGTTCAACATTTTAACTTCGAATGTCCTTTGTCTCAATCATAACTCTCCCCTCTGTCTTCCTGTTTTCATTTGTCCTTCATAAATGTTCACCACACGAAATCACTGAGTTTATTTTCCAGGTATCGCTGTTATTTACTTAGCGGTGCCTGAATGTCTGTAATAATATACCCCAATACGTGATATTTTTTCAATTCAACAGACGTTTTACATAAACAGTTCTTTTATTTAGACTGCAGATAATTTTATTTTTAACGCTTGCAACTAACAAACAAACTGTATTCACTACTTAATTTAATTAAATGATAATAATATTATTTAAGTGTGTAAACATTTATAGAAGGTAAGAAATAAGAACAAAAGTATAACATCACATGCAGTGCATGACGACGACTGACCGGCCCGGCGCCAATCACGACAATGACGAAAAATAGTAGGTTAAAGAAATATTAAAACAAAATAATGGAAAACAGATAATCAGGACAGAGAATACAAAGTATTGCTGAACTTGAGATGTCAGGAAGCCAATCGAGAGGTAGATTTAATTTGTATAATGTGAACCTGTAATGGGATTGATATTTTGATTGCGTTCTAAACAAGTATATGCACAAATATTCAAAGGGTGCCGTGCAAAGTGTACGTGATTTTATCACTTCGTTTGTATGTCAAATATTCTGTTATACTGGGTTAGAAAGACATAACGTTATAAAATTATGAATGTATTTAAAAACCATGCAATAAAATTTTTAAATTAGTTGCAGTAATACTACTTTGTATCGCTAATAATAAAAATTTGATTAGTGTCTAATATTTTGTTTAGTTTAGAAGCAATGATTTTATACTAAATAAATGAGACTAGATTTTAAATCTGTACGTTTTCAAAATAACCTAACGTTGTCTTTTAGTTTTCTAACAGTCAGTGTTTCAAACATTGGTTAACTTAAATTATAGGTTTAGGTACATGTTATGGTGATAATTATTATTACAAATGTTTCTTTTGAAATTAACCGAAAGATAATCTTAACCAGACAAAACCTGCACATACGTATTATTGTTGATTGATCTTTAGCCTATTTTGTATTTAAAAAATAATTAATGGCGACTTAAATGCTCAATCGTTTTATTGAAGTAACATTAATTTACCTAGTAAACCGAAAATCAAAACAACGAAATTTTGTCAATAACCCTAATACCACAGTCAATAGAGCAAATAATAATTAAATTTTTGACAAAAATAATAGTATGGTATCGCCTGTACCATGTAATTGTAAATAGTATAAACTACCTTATAGTCATGTTTTATACCGAAAATGAATTGTCATTATATGGTTTATTAACATTTAAATGCAAAAAAACGTGTTTTTTTATTCTTTTTCAGTTGAGTAAAAAGTAATGAACCAACGTTAATGGTGTAAAAAGAAAATTTGTAGAGGATAAAAATACAAATGAAATGAGCGCTAACTCGTCTCGATCGGATAATAATTTTCAAGAAAAATCGGAAAAAGTGGAATATTTGCGTTTTTTTAAAATTCGTAGATCAGTCATTTTTTGTGATGTAGCGTATAGCTTTCGAGAAATAGAAGGTAATTATTCGTACTTAATGTGTACAAAACCCTGAAATTATCGGGCAATTAGATTATGCATAATTGCGATTTAAATTTTTAATGCAATATCTTCAATCGAAGCTAAATGCTAGTGATGGTGTCGATTGTCAGAAATAAAAAATAGTTTTTGAACGTGAAATGGAAAGGAACAAAACGTATATTTTCATTTTTCGATAAAATGATATTTAAGACGCAAAAAATGCATGCAAAGTTGACTGAAATTGACCGGTAACGACAAACAGTAGAGTGGTGGTGGTACCCAGTTGCTACCGCCGTTTGACTGCTATTATAAGGGCGCTTAGCGGCCGGGTACTCCCACCACTCCATCCCTCCTCGCTCTCGGTCAATTTCAGTTATCTTTGCATGCATTTTTGCGTGTCAAATATCATTTTATCGAAAAAATTAGAATATACGTTTTATTCCTTTCCACTTTACGTTCAAAAATATTTTTTATTTCTGGAAATCAGACCACCACATGATCATTCAACCTCTGTTGAAAATATTGCATTAAAAAATTTAAATCGCAATTATGCATAAACTAATTGTACGTTTCTCTAAAGATTTACGCTACACCTCAAAAAATGACGAATCTACAAATTTTAAAGAAAAACGTAAATATTTCACTTTTTTATTTTTCACGGAAAATTATTATCCGATCGAGACGAGTTATTGCTCATTTTATTCGTATTTATCCTCTACAACTTTTATTTTGACACCATCAACGCTGGTTCATTACTTTTGCTCAACTGAAAAAGAATGAAAAATCCACGTTTTTTTTGCTTTTTAAATGTTAATAAACAATATAATGACAATTCATTTTCAGTATAAAACATGACTATAAGGTAGTTTAGACTATCTTATAATTACACTGGAAGCTGGCTTGGTATCCTGCTATTATTTTTGTGAAAATGTATTTCTATTTATTGCACTATAAAGCTAATCCCTCTAATCTTGATGATCAAGAAATAATATTTCCAAAATAAGTTTTAAAATGTATGGATTGTAGATCAATGACACCAAAACAACTTTTAAATACAATTTATTTTAATTAATTATAATTATAATTTTAAGAATTAGGTGTATTTTTTAAATTTTTGAGTAGATTATTTTACAAACCCATTGCACAGGATGTCCCTACATTTATAGGAGACACCATTCCCGGAACTGTCAACTAGGGGAGGTTTTATGTATCATAGCTAACAAAGGAGAAAGCGCTATGTACAGTGGAGAGTTATCTGAAAAATTAATAACCGATTTGAAAAGCGTTGGTGGAATTTTAACAGCGGATGATTTAAAAATATATGTAAGTTTGCGGAAATATAAACCATAAATTTAGCATTGATGTTATAGTTCTATATGGGGTGTTCCTGTAAAGTACGACATTACCGTCTGATCGTATTGCGTATTCAGTTGACGCTCCAGCGTTCTGGTCCAGTTCTTTACTAATGCTAAATATGTTTGAGGGAAGTGTGAGGTGTGGTAATTAAATACTACACAAAACTGGCCCAACAATTGTGGAAGTTTTAGAACTTTGGTATGGCAGCACGAACTCGTCTAGGCGATGGAGTATTGATCCTGCGTAAATTGCGTAAGTTTCTTTCTTTATTTTTTTCAAGTAAGTCGATTGCATTTACATACCTATTTACAGGTATGGTTGATACTATTATAACAAAAATTACGCAAGTGCAATGAGAAAACAGAATTTCATTTTTTACTCACTTTGAATCCCTGTATACTATGGAGCGGCCAAACCTTATGGAACAGATCACGGATCTTCAAATATTGTAGTGTTTGGCACTGAAGGTGATGCAGCTGTTGTTACAAGTACAATTGGGCAAAAGTATTCTTAATTAGATTTTAGTTCTCGCGTCCGTTTAACAGTTTATTTTTAGTTTTGGTGCTGCGTTTATGTCAGGTTCTACCGGTATAGTATTAAATGATGAGATGCGTGACTTTTCGACTCCTAACGAGTGTAGAAGAAGGATGTACCCAATTTGTCATCAAATTTTATTGCTCCAGGAAAACGTCCTGTTTCATCTATGGCTCCAATGATAGTAATGGACAAAAATCAAAATGTTGTCTTTGGTATAGGCGCTGCGGGAGGAGTAAAAGTACTGTAGCAAGCGCTTTGGTAATTATAGTCTCTGGTCTCTCATTTTGAGTTTTCTCGTTGACGAAATTTTAGGTTACTTTAAGACATCTATTTTGTGGAGAACCTATAGCTAAAGCCATTTCTGCTAAACGTTTGCTCCACCAATTATACCCGCCAACGCTTGTAGCAGAACTAGGCGTTGGAGAAGTAATAAACAAATGGATAATCATAATGATAATAAAACATTGTTGTTACAGAAACTTCTTAGGAGTTGATGAGACTAGGTCACGACGTCGAGATAAAAATGACTGATGGATACGTAGCTGTAACTGCCATGTCTAAAACTTCGATATTTATGGTAGTTTTGATCCAAGACGAGGTGGATCAGTTGAATTAGTTTAAATGATGCAGCAACTACGCCAAAAAAGCACAAACATAATTTAATAAAGTAAGATTTCCATTACAAACAATAAATATATTCCCATGAATGTGTATTATTAATGGAAAATTAAATAGTTAATAAAGTTTCAAACACAATATAGAAAAAATTTAATTTTGTAAAATAAACTAAAATACATAAAAATTTCATCAAAACTCTTAGACGGAGAGATAAAAGAGAGAGAAAGAGTGCCACGATAAATTACATCCTAAAGTAAAGCTTTGCTTTGATGCCAAGGAATTAAGGACACGCCATCAGTTCTTTTTCTATCATTTCTAAAGCAACTAGGAGGATCTAAGACAGAAGGTATTTGTTTGAAATCCAGAACTGGTTTCAAAACATTATTAATAGCTCCATGATGGAACTATTTTCCAGCACTTTACGACAAGAAAGGCCATGATGCCCGAAAATATCAATAAGATCTCCGCAAGTACATCTGTGAGGCTCGCAAATAGGCTGTCCAGTTCTTAAGCCAATGGAGATTCAACACGTAGAATCGTCGAGAAGTGTTTCTAGTGAAGATAAACGCAAAGCATTCAACTATGCTCCAGATTCTTGTGTATGTTGTATGTCTTGTAACACTGTTAAAATCTGTCGACAAAGCTTCACCATAAGTACGGTCAGGGGAATCAATAATTAATTTACGAAGAACAAGTTTTCATTAAATCAGCTAATTGGCCAAGAACCCAAAAAGCTGAATACGTTAAACTCGTAACGTTTCTAGTTCCTAATCCTCCTAAACGAACAGGCAAGTTTGATTGGCGCCAAAATTGATCCTGAAAACTGTAATAGTTTCCACATCGATCCATATGAGGGTGTCATAATTCTTTAACATAAAAGGTTCACACCAACGCGGCGGAGTAAATGTGACAGTCGAGGAATTACAAATGAGTTTTTAAGTAGAAAAAAGCTTGATGAGAACTAAGTTCTTTTAAACCAGTTAAAAATCTCGTGGTAACGAAAATTTTCTTTTCAAATGCTTCGGAAATATCTCGATTAGTTAACGGGCAGCTTAAAAGCATAAGCTAATTTAGATTTGTAATCTTAATATCAAGGTTAATGTTAAATTTTTGTAAAATGTCTATGAAAAATAACATTCATCTGAAAGAATAGTTATTTCATATTTAGCTGAATTTAATGAAAGACCAAACTCGTAAGCGATGTACTAAAAATTTGTTTCTGGTCTTCAATCAAATTTTCGGTGCACCATCTAATGTTTCATCATCAAGAAACCAGCAATTAAATTCCGATTGTAAAGATGAAATTATGAGCTACAGAACAAGGCAAATTAAACCGGACCAAGAGGATCTCCTTGTTGTACACCTCTTTGGAACAATTGTATCATATCTGCATGATGATATCTTTGGGTTATGGTAAAGTTGATCAATGAACACAAAGTATTCCGGTAGTACTTCTTCAACTCTAGATAGAAGAGGTACCTCTTGAAGTCATGTGAAATGCATTAAAAAAATCTATTCTCAAAAGTACTTGATGTAACTATGAAGAAAGAAAACATAGTTACGTGGAGAATGAACTGTTGCCTCAGCTCCGGATTTTATTGCAAAACCAAATTGGAACGGTTGCAAATAGTTTCGCAATTGTTGTGTGATTCGAAAACAAACAATCTTGGAAATAAGCCTTCTTAATGTACAACCCATTGCAATAGGAAGGATTTCATTTTTATTCAAAGCGCAAAGCAAAGCTTAATAAAGAATTTGACAAATAGGCACATTCCTCCAAGCATTAAATTTCCTACTAAAACTAAAGCACAAATTACATTCCTTGAAGATAGTCGCAAGTTTATTACAAGTTAAATCCTTCAGATGTTGTGGAATTAAGGAATCAAGACCACCTGCTGAACCTGGTGCAAATGAAATAATGGCTTTTTTCCACGACCACTATAAAAACTTTACATTTCGTAGTCATAAACCACTAGAGAAAATTTGTCATATCTAAAGGTCTGCAGAAAATCATTTCGTTACTAGTAACGGTATATATACTGTCACGGTACGGGGTTGGTTTAATTGGGGTACTCGCTTGGAGGCTGGAGAGGTCGTGACTTGCAACCGGAATTTGTGAGGAGTTGGTTTATAGAAAGCATTTTAACATATAACAGTATACAGGGTGTCCCCAGTGTATTTTTACATCCGGAAACCCTGCATCAAGCCCAAAATTCTAAACGAAAAAGTCCAAATAACATATGGTGGGAAACGTACCGTTTTCACACAATTCCCAAAAATATCGCTGGCCAATGAGCGCTGGTTGCCTCATTCGACTCGCTACAGACAGCCTATTTAAAAGGAAGCGCGATAGATGGGTGGACAGCGTGCTCGGCTGTAACCGCCTATGCGGGTTCGCTTCCCACGACCGGCAACTACTCGACTCTGCTTTTTTTTTTCTTTTTTGTCTCCCAATTCGACAGCTTGACGCGACAAAATCTAACACCAGTGACATGGGACTGTCCAAAGTTTGTTTACATCGAAGGCGTACACCACGAAATGCCTCTATTCGCAAACGGAGCGTAAAAACGTTTGTTAGAGCACGACCTTTTCTCTCTGTCTTACCTACGCTCAACAAATGAGTGACACAGAGAGGAAACTATTACGCTAATGTGATATTTTGGGAATTGTGTGAAAACGGTACGTTACCGAACATACAGTGTGTCCCAGGATTGATGTTACAAGAGGTGTAATGGACTAAAATTTTTGAATTTCATTTCAAGATTCTGGAATTAAGCCCTGCTTGGCGTGAAACAAATTTTAAAAATTTTTCGTTTTTGAAAAACAAAATGGCCGTGACGGTGAAGCAAGAACTATTTTCTTTTCAGGTAAAAGTACCCTTTTGGTTTGCGGTATGGAAAAATGTTACTAAGAAAAGTTGTTCATAATGACAAATCATGGCTGTATACCAAACTTCAGGACAATCTACCTACTTTCATTAAACTGTCTGTTTTAGATTGAACAAAATAAATTGTAGGTATCTAATTCATTTATTAAAATTTTTATTTGTAGACCATTGACAGAAACAAATAGTATTTACAACAAATTTAACTAACAAAGCTTAATAATATCATTGATGTACGATAAATTTTTAAAAATTACTCAGCTTTATCTGCGAATTCGGAATTTACACCAAACGGCGTGAAATAAAGAAAATAACAATGGAGGGCCATGAAAAACAATCTTTGAGTATAATATCAAGTACTGTCAGATTGCAATTTGTAGTAACTGCCTTTAGTTCAAAGTATATTACTGCTAGATTATGTTATCGTTACAACAGAGAATTTACCTTGTTCAGTGTTACGGGCTTGGACCAACGGCCCTAAGAGTAGTGGTGCAGCGGTTTAACGAAAAATTTCCCAACACCAATCTTACGTATGACTGCCATGCGAATAGTTAAAATATCTTGCAACTGGCAGCGTTGGTAACGTTAAGAAAGAAAGAAAGAAATATGACGAAAATGATACCGCAACTGTTCTTGCCCTTGATTCGGTGGATGAACATCCCAGACTATCATTAAGGAAACGTTCGCGTAATCTCGATATTAGTAAATCAGAACTGCAAAGAATTTATAAGTCGACCAATGTAAAGGCATTCAAACCAAAATTTGTGCACACTATCGAAGAAGGTGATGAAGGTCGTAGATTATTATTTTGTCTTACCATCGGGGAGCGATGTCTTCAAGAACAAAATTTTCATAAAAACATTGTATTCTCAGACGAAGCAACTTTTACTACCAATGGCGTTGTTTCCTCTCAAAATTGTCGCTACTGGTCTACAGAAAATCCAAACTTTCGGATCAACTGTAGAACAGTATTACCAAAAAGTGAATGTGTGGTGTGCTGTTTTATATCGTTTTGGCATAATTGATTCAGGGAAGACTACTTAGATGACTTGCCGCTAACAGAAAGACAAGCAATGTTTTCCAGATGCCCTGAACATTCGACAGCACGCGTAGCTAAGTGGCTAAATTCTGTGTTCTCAGAAAAGTGGATAGCTAGAAATGGTTCAATTGAGTGGCCTCAAAGGTCGCCCGACCTCACCATATTAGATTTCTTTTTATGGGGTCGCCTCAAACAATTGGTTTACTCTCAACCAATACCCAACAGTAGAGAAATCCTTAAAAGAAAGTATAAGGAACGCAGTAACACAAATACGCATAGAGGAAATTCGGAACAGTTTCATAGGATTCAGACGTCGCACACTGGGGCAAGATAACTTTAAAGTTAGAATCAAATCATATACGGCTCGAATTAGTCAGTAATTAAAAAAGTAAAGCAAAAGTGATTAGAGGTAAATAAAACACATAATAAAAGTAATATTTATAAAACATATGTAATATTAACACTTCTTGCCAAGAAAATTACTACCGCTTATAGCTATGTAAATTAAGAAACAAAAAATAAATGTGCAATACAAAATACATAAACCAATAAATTTTTAATAGTTTTCTTTACTGTTATCATCATTGTCAGTTTTGTCTTCACATTCGCTTTCATTCGGACTTGCTATTCGAACATTACAGAGAAAAGGACATTTTAACAATTCTAATGCCTCCGTAGTATTGTATTTTCTTAGGTAATGCCCTTTATTGGTTATTATGGGATCAGAACTAAGATAACTAAGTCTTTGTTCCGCGCTTCCTCTGTTAATTGGCCTACAGGCAGTAAAACGGATGAAATAATTTAAGGGCATGAATAAAACATTTATGAAGAGTGGATGGCATAGTATCATGGATATTTCTCTATAAAATAATCTCGCAGTACTATGACAAACATTCTAAATTTTTCAATATCAATCTCATGTCTCGAAGCCACAACGATTAATATGATATGCAGTTTTTCATCAATTTTCGTAACTTCAGGATGACATTTCCGAGTTTTCAAAAATCTCCTTGCCGTGTTGCCATCATTAGTACTGCCAAATCACTGGCCCGGGCTTATCTACTATCAGAACCGAAGAAATCTTTGAATTCTTATTGAATTCTACTTTTACTTTGAGCCACAGTTTGTTTATCGCTGCCTTTTCCTACCATTTTTAATTGGTAGTTTGTATAAGGTAGATGCAACAAACATTCAAAAATCTTATCCAACCGTGTAGTTGAAAGACCGAATTGCATATTTTCGGTTGTTGTTGGCCTTTCTATCATTTCATCGACATTGTTGAATGACTTTGATATGGTCCCACATATATAACATTTTTGTGTCGATGTTGTGTTTGTCAAAGCATTGCAGACTTTACAATCAATCATCGAAAAATATTAGTTTATGACTCACCGTAACTTGTCTATCATTAATTGTTGTCATACTAGTATGAACTTTTTTATTTCTTCATCTAATCTCCTTTTTCGGCAATAGAGAGTGCAGTAGACTCTTTAATGAATTCAATCTTCAAATAATTTTTGAACCGCAACTAGACGAATTGGTACTATAGGTTTTATAAACACCGCTGCATCACTGTTATCTATGCCATGAAAAGCTTGTTTTATAAGCACTATATGGCCAGAACTTCCGTCAAACCCCCATTTTAGTAATAAAGAGTCATATCGTCCAGCAGTGGCGGCTCGTGGTCAATCATACTGGGAGGTCAAAATTAATTTTAAAAATAGGCATACTTAAAAAATATAAATAACTCAAATGCACCCCAAAATTTTATACAATCTACAATTTTGTTCAAAATATAGCGATTTTTCGAAACATTCTCATTAAAATCTCTAAGGGATTTTCTGTAAGCATTGTCTAGCTGTATACGAATATCAACATTTCCTACGGTTGCAAAATTTACCGAGCATTTCATGTGTTCTGCAGACGAAGCATGTTTTTATTTCCTCTTTTAATGTTTTAAATCTCTGACACCGGATTTGGACTATAGCGAGTCTGACGAGTCTTTAGAAAATAATAAACAAACAAAACAGTAAAATACATTTGATACTTCACAACCACATATCCAGTTAGCTAAATCGTACATTACCTTGCGAAAGTTTCGATGAACATCTTTATTTTTGTCTTTGCTAGTTTGTCGTAAACTTAGTTCTGGCAAAGGACGACCATTTGCCTTGAACTCAACTAATTTTGTAAAATTAAGTTTGTTAGCACTTTTAGTTGTTTAATTTTTCTGTACTACCGACATTTTCTATTATAGCGCATGCACACGCGAATCAAAAATAGTATTTTTACAAAACAACACAACAACAGTAAAACATATCAATATAAATTCTTAAATTGATTTAAAACACGCGAAAATCGAATCAAAAATCGAGCGTAGTTGTACACCCTATACGAAGTGAACGTAAACTGCGGATCCGGCTCATGACCCAAAGTTGATTATTGTTTCGGACGTTTGCGTTTATTCGGGCGCTGCACGTTTTTCGAGTTTTTCCGGGTAGATCTAATTCAATGAGGACATTCGCACCGCCAGCCCAAGGTTGAAGAGGATGAATTACGAACGACGGCCGATAAATTTTAAGTTATTATACTTGCAACTTTTATGAGTAAATTACCTATTTTAATAAAACACGTAATAATTAATATTTTTATATATTGTCAACATTTTGGGAGGTCATTGACCAATTGACCATATGGACAAGCCGCCACTGTCGTCCAGTTCTTCATCTTTCAGTGTCTCCATTATTGACATTGTTGTACAAGCAATAAACTTTCGATGTGTGTCATCGTAATGCTTAGCAAGTTGACATTTGCAGAAGTAGAAGTAGATATAATATGCTTATGTTCTGCATAACACTTTTTCTGTGTTGTTTGTACAATTTTATATGAAGGAAATTTCTCTGGGGCTTTTTCCTAATTATTTCGTACTGATAGCGAAATAATTTAGCATCAATTAACTTGCTAATGCATCTTCTCCTGACAGCATTTGTGTTTCTGATTCAACAGACTTTTCGTCTTTTTAAAACGCGCAGAATGATGTCACATATAAAGTCATTAGTGGAAGGTAAGTAAGGGTGAACATTTACCATGGGGAAGTAAAAAATAATTTAGATAAAGTTATATTACATTTTCTATACATTTTGTCCATATATTTTTGTATAAAACTTCAAATAAAAAGAAGTAAACGTGAAAAGTAAAAACCTTTTGATTCAAACAGTTATGCTTTAATGTGCGTTCAACCCAATAAATTAAAATTGACCATTTTTGAGCAGTTAACAATTTTTTTTTATAAACTCTCAATTAGGTCTACAATATGATCAAATTAAAAATAAATGCTGGATCGACCTGGATACATAAACAATTTTTCTTCAAGCGACAATAAAACGTCATATTATTGAACTACTGGCAGACCTAAAACTTTTTACTGTCTAGACATTAAAAGCAAAAGAGTTATTTTGTTTTCACAACTATTTAGAGGTTGGTACCTCGGTTATGTCATATTATGAATGTAACAGTAAAGTACCAACTTGATTCGTCGAGAATAAAAGTCACTATAAGACTCGACAATCTCTGAAAATTTGAAAAATAACACACGAAAACTAGCAATAAACGCTTGAAGAAAAAATAATATATTTTCACTTGAGTTAAAAAATATAATTGTTTTGCTTAATTTGCTGTCTCGGTTAACACCTGCCAGCAAACTTTTAAGCTCAACAATTATATTGTTTAACTCCTAGTAAAATAATCTACTATTTTCCACTACTAGCTGTGAAGTGGACAATTATTGCCTCTCCTAGCCAACTGAGAAGTTGAATTTCTCTATTAGTGGTTAATAATTTTTTCTATTGTTGACGTAGGTTAATAATGGCCAATTTCAATTTTTTGAGAATCTAAGAATAGTTGTTTAACAATAACGAGTGAAACATAATTTTTGTATACAGGTGATTATCTTTAACTTATTTGCTGCTTAAAATTACCTAACACGATAAAATTATTTGAATAAAAAATGTCATTAGTTTAAAATTCTCGCCCCATCCCATAACCGCAAATACATAACCTGAATTTATTTATTTAAGGTGTTTTGAACGGTTAACAGAATCTAGAAGGTCCGATCTGTTGCATAAAAATGTCGACTCTAAAAACTTAACGAGTATGTGGCGAACACTTGCCATTCCTAAATAAATTACAAGTGTCAATTTCTGAAATCCAATATTCAAATGATGCAAGGTATATTGGCGAAGCAATAAATGCCCGTTAACATCTCTAGCTATACCAAAACTACTCAGCGCAGCTCAAATACTCTTAGGTAAAGAAAATTACGGAGGAACATTCTTAAATTGTAACGTGAAAAGAAAGCACTTCAATTGAAGTTAACATATCTCAACGATTGGCTTCCCCGAAAGTGTGACAGCCCAAGTGGACTTAAAAATAAACCACTAAGACGAGAGATATACAGAGGAATACAAACAATTTTCACTAAAATTATATTTTATGAGCCCCAAAATGTTAATTTTAAAGTAAGGTTTTAAATGTTTTGCCAGCTCAAACTGCTACGTGATCATAGTTAGAGTTATATATAAAAAGTTAAACAACCCTTGTGCTAGATCTTTACAAATACGATATGCAAAGGTGACAAATTGAAGTCGATAGTATTAAACTGCATAGAAAAGTTACAACTACAATGCGGTGCCAATGTTAGGGCAGTAGTAAAATTTACGAAACCTAATTAAAAGGATAGATGTATCACCGGAGAAAACCATACCTTCTCGTAAACGATTAGAAAATCTATTAGTTCTTCGATGTCCTCTATTTATTGAAGTCAGTGCAAAATAACTTGATTAAATACAATATAATCTTTAATAACAAAAAAGCTTGGAAAGACATTAAAAATTTCTGCATGTCAGACAAATCTAAACCGCTGCGATTGGCTCCTAAATCAACTAATTTACATATTACTCCAAATAATTTTCAGAAAATGAAGGTGAAATATACCACACAAGGGTTTAGTGAATCAGTTGCAGTTGGTTTATCAACGTATGTAGCTTTTAATGCTTTTGATTTATTTGCATTCCTGTGCTACTTGATTTTTACAAGAAAAATATTATTTTTATTTTTGGCTTAAATTTTGCTAGTAGTGGAAAAGTAGTATATACACCATGGTTGTAAGTTGTCGTTATTGCCTACGCACCTTATTTCGCTCGGGGCTACCGTCCCTCGAGAAATAAACTGGTGCTAAGGCAATAATGACAGACTTCACAACCTTGGTGTATAATATACTATTAAGGATGCTTATTAATGCGTGACGTATTATTCGATATTTTGTTATTTTATTCAACAAATTATAATCAAAATTATTAAAACGTGCCTGTACTTGACGGTTCCATAACTGCAAATTCTAAATTAATGTTGATTAGACAGGTAACAAGGAATTAAAACTGATTATACACAGAAACACCACGATCGTCTTGAGCGCGCAAGTAGAATTGACAGGCATTATGGGTGAAAGATAACGCGTGAAATCTGTGAGTATGCGCGTTTATTATGCGCAATACTATGTAATTTACAAATATCATAACACCTAAAGTCCTTGTAGAAATAATTTTTTTGATTTGATGCCAACTTTAAAGCTCCTTTGCCCCAGTGTGCGTCGCATAGAAAGATGTGTAGAAAAATGGTGGCGGTTGCTTTGAATAGATAATTTATTGCAGTACAAACTTCTGTTACGTTTTATAAGTTAAATTTGTGGTAAATACTATTTGTTTCGTTCAATGGTCTACAAATAAAATTTTAATAAATAAATTAGATACCTATAATTTATTTTGTTCAATCTAAAGGTCGATTTACATACAACCGTGACGTGACAGTGCCGTGACCGGCCCGTGATTCTATTGGCCGTGATCTCACAGTGACTTCTATTCACACTGGACCGTGTTTGTCCCGTCGTTCTCCAGTGCATTTTGAGTGTCCTACAGTATGGCGATGTTTTCGGACGATGAATTGTTAATGATTGCTCTAGTTTTGGATGAAGAGGAAGAGGAAGTTCCAGTGAAAAAAACGAATGTGGGTTCATCAGGCCTGGAAAACCAGAGCGACAGAAGGAGAATTTGCCACTCTGTATAAGGAATTGATAGTTGATGGTGCGAAGTTTATGAATACTTTAGAATGTCCGAAAATTCGTCCAACATACTGTTAAGCAAATTAGAAGTTCATCTAAAAAGCAAGACACACACATTTCCCAACAGCTATCACATCAAGAGAACGACTAGCTGTTTGTTTGCGGTAAGTGACTGTTGAACTACCTACTATAAGGTCATAAAAAGTAACAAGAACTGGTTTTTGTATAATGATTTATTTTAAGATTTTATAATTCGGTATATCTTTGAAAATAATTTTGTAATGAACAGTCAGTATTATTGAGCGCAGTTGCCTGTTGATTTCCATCAGCAGATGAATTTGTTTCGTGTTGGAAGTCCTCTGAAGGTGGGGAAGCCAATGTGGAGGAGTTATTAGACTGCTGATACTCTCTTTATAGGGGAAGGCTGTTGAAAGTATGCTGGGGAAGAACACGAGGCTGATGTGGTGCCAAAATCTGCTCTTGGTCCATTATCATTTTCAACTCATATTTTTGAACTGCAGCAAAATATCGGCTTTGGCGTAATGCCAATACCGTTGGGGTAATTTTTCAGAGCTGGAGCTATGCCTGCTAAAACGCGTCAACTGGATGCTGCGGTGTGGAAGGTGAGAAGCCGATATTTTCTTTCTTTTAACGAAATACTCCATAACAGTAGCAGCAGCAGTTTTCGGAGGTTGAGAGTTTGGCACTGACCTTTTCTTTTTTTTTTTGTGGTGTAGGACTGTTTAACTCTACAGTCACAGAATTATTATCTTCTACTGTGTCGTTTTGGGTGTTTTCTTCTTTTCAGGTGATTCACTAACTTCATCATCACCTGAGAAGTCTTGGCTCGTTACTTCGGCATCAATGTTAGACATGGTCTCCTGTCATCGAAGAATTTTTTAAAAAGTTCAACTGCTCTGAATATTGTATGGCTTCGCTGTTTTTGTCCTTTGGCCACTCACAGTTTTAGTTTTCTTCAGAGATTTTCTGAAGTTGTCTCTAATATTGCCCCACCTAGTTTTACATGAAATCCCTGAAAAATATAAACAAATAGTTAGTTATCGTCCCCATCTTCCAACAACATAAATTGTTTTTACTAATATTATCTTTTTTCCAGCTATTTGGCCACTGGTGATGCTTTAAACACAATTGCGTTTAGCTATCGTATGGGACATAGTACAGTTTATAAGATCGTACGTGAAACGTGCAAGATAATTTATGAAAATCTGAAGGACGAGATGATGCCTACCCGACAGAGGAAATGTGGAAGACCATTGCTGATGATTTTTATAAAATGTGGAATTTTCCTAACTGCATAGGAGCTATTGATGGAAAGCATGTAACTATTCAGGCTCCTCCGAACAGCGGATCACAGTTTTTTAATTATAAAAACATTCTCTATAATTTTGTTGGCTCTTGTAGACGCTCACTGTAACTTTATTGTTGTCGATATAGGGGCGTACGGCAAGAATAGTGATGGGGAGTTTTTGCTAAATCAAAATTAGGCGTAGCTCTTCAAAATTAATCATTGAATGTTCCAGCAGATTCTGTTATACCAAATACAGATACTCAAGTTCCATACGTTATTGTTGGGGACGAGGAATTTCCTCTAAAACGTACTTAATGCGACCTTATCCAGGAGATAATTTGATGATAGGAAGCGAAACTTCAACTATCGTTTAAGTCGAGCTAGAAGGACATCAAGAAAACACCTTTGGTGGTGTATCTCAAAAATTTAGACTTTACAATCGGCGAATACAGGCCTTTCCCAAACATGTAGATTACATAATTTGGTCCACTAGCCTACTGCATAACTTTATTAAAAAATATGACCGAAATACATATAACTACGTTACACAGCAAACAGATAATTCAAGAAGTGCAGGTCAAACACTACAGAATTTACGTTGCAAGGAGGGAATGCAACGACTGATGCATTTTCTGTTAGAGAGAGTTTCAATGACTATTTTGCATCTGATGCTGGGTCACTTCCATGGGTATTAAATGCTTAATAAATTAAATGTGTATTATAATCTAATATAAAAAAATATACATGTATATCATTTTTACTTACCAATTGTTTTCATTTCGTCCCCTATTTTTCGCCAGATAGTGTTCTTGAAATTTGTGTCCATATATTTTGCATTGGACAGATCATACAATACGGATAGTTCCGTACTAACTCTATTAGTTTTTCGTCATTCATCTTCTTTAAACAAATATGGAAAATTGTACATACACAAAAAACGTAAAAGAAACCCAGAAAACTTCAGACGAGTACAATAATATAAAAATCACGGCCGTGATAAGGGAAAAATATCGTCCGAGACTAATCTCAAATTCACTGTACGGTCACTGCGAGAGCACTTTCATCACTGGCACGTTCACTGCCGGACATGTATGAACAAGTCCATTTAAGATTCCTAGAAGAATATTTTTAAGGGTGTCGGTTGCATCACGGGCCGGTCACGGCACTGTCACGTCACGGTTGTATGTAAATCGACCTTAAATCAGACAGTTTAATTAAAGTAGGTAGATCGTCCCAAAGTTTGGTATACGGCCATGATTGTCATTTTGAACAACTTTTCGCGTAACATTTTTTCCATACCAGCAAACCAAAAGAGGTACTTTACCTGAAAAAGAAAATACTTCTTGCTTCACCGTCACGGCCATTTTGTTTTTCAAAATACGAAAAAATTCTTAAAATTTGTTTCACGCCAAGCAGGGCTTAATTCCAGAATCTTGAAATGAAATTCAAAAAATTTTAGTCCATTACACCTCTTGTAACATCAAACCTGGGACACACTGTATATGTTATTTGGACTTTTTCGCTTAGAATTTTGGGCTTGATGCAGGGTGTCCGGATGTAAAAATAAACTCGGGACACTCTGTATATTCAGATTAAAGCATTTGATAAAAACAACATAAATGTAGTGCAAAACTTACAGTATAATATTATATTGGCCATGTTACTGAGACTCACTACTAATACCCCCTAATGTTCTTAATTTGCAATGTTACGACTGGTAACTTAATTAATAAAGCTTAGTGAATACCCAACTCAGTAACCTCACTTACTAACTAACTCGAATAACATTTCGAGTCCTTTTATATGATCTGGATATCCTGTTAACTATTCCATCTAAACCACATCCAGCGACAATGCGGAATGTGATTTACTGCTGATGTAATTATTGTGAATAACCACATTGACAGAAAATATTTGCAGAAATCATTTGATAAGATTTTCCTTAGGAAAGGTGTCAAACCAATTTCTGCAAGTTGCGCGTGATTGATTAAATCATCGGAAGTATATCATACAATATTATAAATAATATCAGCATTAAACTAAATAATTCTACAAATTAAATATATAATTTTTAAGGTAAACTTTCGTGGCGTAACAAAACCCCAATTGACTGAATGTAGTTGCAACCACTTCGATTGGTTGCTCGTTTTAATTTAAAACGACATTTATTTATCTAACCTGAAAATCTTTAAAACACTACTCTTCAAATAAAAAGTAAACTTGATAATGTATTGTTCCTTATTGAGAATAAAAAATGTTTGGTAGTCATGAAAACAGCTAATTATTTTTGAATTGCCAAACTGACAGTAAAATCTTAAATTAAGTTTTGACAAAACTCAGATACTACATACTGGTCGTGGAAAAAGTATAGTGTATTACTTAAGGATAAAATCATGTTTTCTTCTCGTTCGTTATCAGCGCTCGAGGTACCACCATCATCGCAGCTAACACACTCACATGAAAACTGTGATTTTCTCCTCATATAATACAATATACTATTCTATCATCTTCAGAAGAGTATTACTATTAGATTCAGAAGAGAACCCTTAGGACAAAGTAGACGAATGGCAACTCTTATATCTTCATCAGACAATTTGATTTCAACCGTTTGAAAACTTATAAATTTCTTTTTGCGATTTTTCTGTTTACATGACAAACAACGCTTTACTATTAAGACTGAATAATCTAAAACTTCATTTCTCCATATCGCTAAGTTTTATTTTACTAACGATGAAACAGATTTAGAAACTCCATTACCATCACACGGAATAAGAAGTACAGCATAATAGAAGAGAAAGAGTTTTATCCAATTAGATGTAGAATTCTCTTGAACACAAGAATTCAATATATTTGAAACTTCATCAGCATACTACTTCGGACGCTTTTAAAGATCCGCTTTAAAATTCATATATTTCGTTTGAGTCTAGACAGTATTTTTGTTACACCCACAGAGTCAATTTGATTACTTGGAAGACCAGACATATTTGTAAAAGAGTAACTAACCTTGCGAAATAACATAATAATAACATAACAATAACTTCTGGTATGAAAGTAACTATTGCAAATTTACAACACACATTCGAATTTTGGAAGCGAATCATTTTTATAAAACGAAGTGTCAACTATGTCATTTTTACTATCTTTATTTGTCATTAAAGTAGAATATATGGAGAGCGACCTTGAAATTCACCCTCGGGTATAATTAAATTTCACTTTCACTGATGACCTCTGCGTTAACGTGTACCGGATCTTTATAGAAAGTTTGGGAAAATCTTTAATGACGTCAATGCTATTTCGCCGATTGGCATTTTTGGGGAAATTTCAATAAAACGCAATTTTGGGATGATGACATATACTTGAGACTTGTAAAGTGACCTGCAATTTAGATAAAATATGTTTCTCTCATTTACATATACTACATTTAAAAAAATTACAAAATTCAGTAGCAAGTTGAAATTTTTTATTACTAGTTTTACGAAAAAAGTTATTCTTTAAAAAAGTTCTGCGTGTTCTAAAGTCTAAAATTTGATCATCAGGTTTACATTTTTAAAGTCGTATACGCGGTTTGTCAAAAAATATGAATTTTACTCCATAGTAAAGTAGTGGAGGTCGCCTATTTTCGGATAGAAGCCTAATTTCGGATAGTACGATTTCTACCAAACCTTTCAAACTTCGCGGTAAATATTAGGGCCTGCTTGTGCACCGTATTAACAGCTAACTGTAACGTATAGTACAGTACTTCATGAAAGTTCCGCTAGATGGCAAAAATTATGAGACGAGTTGCTGTTATTGTGAAGTTTTTTGAAGTGCTTTTTAAACATAGATTTTCCTGGTAAGTTGATGAGAAATTTCTTTGTAAACACTACCTAGACATGATTTAATCTTGCCGAAAATGATACATATGTTAGAATTCATTAAGTTTTCGAAATATGATTGCTACAGAAAAATTAACCTAAAACGTACAAATTCCTAATTTCGGACACCTTGAGGCTTTATTAACAATCTATTTTTTTCAATTAGATACGAGATAAAGCTTTGCAAAGGTGTTAAACACAGAAGATGAGAACCACAACAGATGCGGCAAGCCATCGTGGCTGTGAGGACTAAAGATATGGGGTATCTCAAGGCTTCCAAAACATTTTCGGTGCCAAAATCCACTTTAGAAGACTACGTTAAACGGAACCTCGAACCAGAACATCTCATTAGTATTAAAATAGGCAGAAAACCGGTATTAAATGAGGTGATGGAGCAAGATTTAGTTAGTTATTGCCTGGAGATGGATAGGCGATATTATGGTTTATCTAGATCTGATATTATGAGACTTGCCTATCAGTTGGCGCTTAAAATGGACTTAGTCATCCTTTTCCGGAGAAAAATGGACAAGCTGGAAAGAAATGGCTAAAAAAATTTTTACGGCGTCATTCAGAATTGTCTCTGCGAAAACCACAGGGGTTTCAAAGGTCGAATCAAAGGCTTTACACCTGAAAAGTAGCATTGTTCTTCGACAATTTAGAACCAGCAATGGAAAAAATAAAGTATAACCCTGCGCGAGTTTACAATGTAGACGAAACTGGAATTACTTCAGTCCAGTCGAAATTTGCACGTGTCATAACTTTAAAGGGAAAGAGGTAAGTTGGAGCAATAACCGCTGCCGAACGAGGAGCATTGACAACAGTTGTCATTTGCATGAATGCCGCTGGGGGTTTGTACCCCATTATTTGTTTTTCCACGCAAAACATGAAACCTGAACTACTAGATGGGTCCACCTGGTTCAATGCTGCGTGTCACCCATCAGGGTGGATCCAATCTCCCATTTTTTAAAGTGGATGCAACATTTTATTCAAAATGTAAAACCTTCAGAAGATGATCCGGTTCTTCTCATTTTGGATGGACACTATAGCCATACGAGGAATATGGAGGTGATTGATTTAGCGCGAAGCAATTATGTAACCATTGTGTGCCTTCCCCCACACAGTTCACATAAGATGCAGCCATTAGATCTGAGCTTCATTCAAGACTTACTACTCGCAAGAAATTCAAAAATGGTTAAAGACTAATCCAGTTCGAAATATCAGCTCTTACCAAATCTGTTCATTGATGTGTCCTGCCTATTTAAAAACTGCAAACGCTGAAGTTTCTGTGAACGGTTTTCGTAAAGCTGGCATATTTCCTATGAACAGAAACATTTTCACAGAAATAGATTTTATTATCGAAAGGCAAAGAAAGAGGATGCCAGAAAATGAGCAAGAAGATGATGCAGAGATGCCAGCTTCAAGGAATATAAATAATACAACACCACCATTATCAAAAAAACAAATTCACCAAACACCACTAAAACGTGCAGTTTTATGGTGAAAAAGTGATTGTTAAAATTGCTGATTTTAATCCTTTACCATCTTGCTCATTTACTGAAGGCAGAAAGACTCGTCAAGGTTCTAGCTGGGTCATAACAAGTACTCCGTACAAAGATGAACTTGAAAGTAGTCTACGTGAGCAAGAAAGGAAGAAATCCGCAAAGAAAGTTAAACCAATAAAATTAAGTGGTGCGAAAAAGCTAAGTCGACAAAGGAAAGTTTCCAAAATTATCAGTGACAGTGAAGATTCGGATGAATTAATTTTGGACGACGATTCAGATTCTATAGATGATAATGAAGCAGATGCCGAGTGTATGTTTTGCATGGGACTGTTTTCAGACGACACTCGGGATGAAAAGTGGGTTCAATGCGTAAAGTGTTTCCGATGGGCGCATGTGGACTGCAGTAACTGCGACAGAAAGAACTACATATGTGATCTGTTTTGCCTGAACGCTTGAGCTGTACCTATATTATACGTTTTGTATAATTATCTAAAATAATGTAACAAACCCTTCAATTAAATCTAATTTTGGAGAGTACTGTCAATATTTTTTTAATAAACATTTCGTGAAATAGTAAGACATATTCTTTATCCGTTTGTGTCATAGTTCCAAATTTAATTATTAATAGTTTTTTTTTTAATTTTAACGATTACAACCGTTCTCAATTTGAAAAATCGTAACCAGTGCCTAATTGTGGAAACGGCAGGTAAAGGTAGATTCATTTTGTTTAGTAAATAATAATAGGCAGACGGCGATTTGTAAAATAAAGCTAATGCGACCTTTTTTTCATTCAAGTTATATGTTTTTTTTTGTGAAATAGAAACATATTCTTCAAAGTTCTGGAATAAGATTTTTTGGAATGTATTCTGATAGAGAGTTTTTCTTTATATCTACGAACCTGTGATTTTAAACTAGCAATTTGTTTTCTGAGATTACTTTCACATTTTCTTACCTTCCATAATAAAATTTGGATTTTTTTAAAAATCATGCCTCAGTTATCTAAAAAATACTTAAAATAAGGTCATCTGTACGCACTAATAGTGAACATATTTGTTATTTTTGAGGGAAGACATCGCTTTAGGTACCTGAATTAGAATCTGTACTTCCCAGTTTTACAAAAATTAGTGCAATTGAAACAGTCGTTTTTGCATAATATTAGGATAAAGAAGACTTAATATTGTATACATTCACATAACCTACAGGCGTTGAGTTGAAATAAATTCGGTGTCGGTTTACCAAAAATTGCTACTTATTTATTTTTAAAATGTTTGCAACTTTTGAATAACAGATGGCACTTTTCAAAACATTTTAAAACATGAGGAATTTTTCACATTTCTCATCAATTGGAATAAATAATCCATAACTATATACAGTGAGTTTCTGAAAATGGGAGCCACTTTTTCTAGTAAACTCAATAGATGGCGCTACAGGTGCCACAGATTAAGGATTTTGCATGTGGCAACGTTGCCATTTCTTGTATCTATGAAGTTGCCTAGCTGCTTCCATAGGGACCTGTTTTTCAATGACGTTGCCATATTGTGCAAGAAATCCAGTGAATTCTTGCCAAACAACGACACCTGTTTTGAAAATATTAAAAGTGGCCCCTATTTTCAGAAACGCACTGTACTATTTTCGATGTAATTGGGGGATTTCAGGTATTTCGCGAATTGATAGAGAAGAACCGTGGTCGGGACCCTTGGCCCGATTTTTAAGACAAATTCAACAGCCTAAACAGCACTTCGATATCTCGACTCGTTTGGGAGATACAGAGTGTTTTGCGTTTTATGTCGTTTTCCTTAAAGCTTCATAACTTTGTTTGTACAAATTTTTTATTTTAACCAAAACATTTTTTGTGCATTTTTTTATATACAATTCAATGGCGTGCTCGAATTTATTCTAGCTTAATTCGTTTTTAAGCTACACACCAAAGATGCATTTTTTTAAATGGAAACCGTAGTTGGCTATTACTTCAGTGATGCTGTTTAGACCATTGAATTTGTCTCAAAATCGGGCCAAGGGTCCCGACCATGGTTTTTTTTCTCTATCAATTCGCGAAATACTTGAAATCCTCCAATTACATCGAAAATAGGACACACTGTACATACACAACAAAATACGCATTAATTAAGACTATCAATAATTAGCTATATTAATTTATTTATTTTTACATATTTAGTTTCAAATCAATAAGTCTAATAAATATTTAACACGATCGTCGGGTCGTCACAATAACGTATCAAATATCTCAATTAGTAATTCCATTTATAACTTGTAGAATCTTAAAATTCAACAGGTTATATTTATCCAAAAGACCGCAATTATTCATTAACATCAGGTTCAAACTTCTATACACATGTTCCTTATCACGGCATTCCTTTGTCGGCTTTGTCGATAAATTTATGTATCTACGTTTACAATGAATATTTCGATAACACCACCTTTTGATGGTGTAAGTAACAGCAGTCCAAGAAATGAAGCTCAAAATAAGGCATTCTTTCAGAATGCACCGATTTGTATGAAAATTTTGGATTACATTTAACTTACCTTCCACTTTAAAATCTATATGTCATGGGGCGCTTTTATTTTTATGGGTGAAACTACGCTAAATGCCAAAACCTATAAAACCATATTTTAAAACTTAAAGTAAGTAAAATTTTGTTCAAATAACTAAATGTTGAATAATAATTATTTTATGCTTTGAAACTTTATTACAAAATATTTCAACATTTAAAAATTAACCCCCCATGATAGCTTAATAAAAAAAAAGAATTGTTTACCATAAAAAATTAATAAATCACCATTAAAATAAATCTTAGGCGGGTTTCACACTGATGCGTTTTCGAACACGAAATTTTAATTTTACTTTTTAACCCTTAAAAACTACCCCTTATAACATTACAATGTTCAACAACTACTTTAATAGAAATAAATAAACAAATATTCATTTATAAATCGCAGTAGGTCGCATATACGAGGTATGCAAAATAAGTTTAGAGGTAACTGCTCTTTAAATTTTAGGCATGCGGGCATGTGTCTCACACAATTTAAAAAAGAATAACGTAACTGTTTTAAGTCGAGTCTTTGTTGCGAGCATTATAAACGTTATGTATGAAGTCCTTTGTGGCACACGCGGATTGAGTTTAAAGCTACTATAAGTAAATTTAAAAATATCATTTTTACTATATGGATCACGTCTTACATTCCCCAAGTCTTTTATAACCTGATGTCTAAGTATTTGTTTCACCAGTTCAGACATAAAACATTTATAAAGAAGGTTAGCAGTTTGTCTTGCACTTTATGCTTAGTGTTCATCGCGAAAAATTTTTCACATGTAAAATCTTTGGGTGTCCATATAACAAATATACAATAGTTTCTATTCGTAATTTACAATTGTCCTTGTACTTGATAGTAATAGTCATGATTTGTTCTCAAACGTACATCCTCATTATTATCTAAATTAGTAAACTTAAGTTTTTAATTACATATTACCTTACAAACAGTAAATTTGGAAGCACTAGCTGGACACTTGATTTTAATTATTCAGTCGCCGTTTAAAATTCCATCAGGTGACGCGGCCAGAAAACCATGATCTTGATCAATAAAGAGGCTGCTTTCGCTGACTTTCATATTAGATTGTTCTTCAAATTCCGTGGGTGCTACAATCTCATTATCGTGTCCCCATCGCGTAGACACATTTCCTCGAAAAGTAAAGTTAAGTAACCGTTTCACCAAATTTTGACAGGAAATTTGAATAAAATGGTCTTGATCAATATTGCCATATTGTTTATCAGCAGGTGCTCTCGCTAACGTAGTCCTTTTACACCGCTTCGAAAATAACCGCCAACGAGCTGTGATCCACTCTAATCTTCGACTTACACTGGAATTATATTGTTTAGTAAGTTGACCGGGTCTGTGTCCTTTGGTCACTTTTTTTGTGGATTTCTCTTGACAGTTGTCTTACTTATTTTTAGTTTATTCGTTTTTCTCCGATAAATTTGGCCACTACTGAATTATAACATCTTGCTACATTGGTGTCCATATTGAGCAATAAACTTTCAGAGTTACGTGCCACTCGATCAACTATGACTAGCATATCTTGGTAAAGTCCTGAAGATTTCATACTGGGAATTAAATTAGTTTCATCTTTTGATTTATGTCCTGCGCACAAGTAAGGTTTACAGCCCAAATGATCTCCAAATACATAATGTGGTCTGTTTAAAGTTAATTTAAACATACGAAAATTATTGTCGTACTACTTATTTCAAATAGTGTAATTTAGTAATAGTTGTGAAACAAGCTTAAAAGCAATATAAAAACGGATTCAGCAAAAACGCAATAATAGCATGTAGGTTACTAGAAATGCATATTTTTCATAATTTACGTCACAATTTCAGTGTATATAAACATTGCGATTTATTAATAAAATTATCATTCTCAAAAGTCTGGTCATTCTCAACTACCTTCCGTAGAACTTGACACGGTGGACGTGTTAGTTACCTCGGTAAGCGTAGATCAACAGGGTGAATTCCATCTACCCCCAGATCAAGCTGAGAAGAGGGTGATCGCCTTAAAACTTTGTCCGATAATCAACCGATTACTTGGGCAAGGTTTACATTGGTCCTTCGAGCCGGATTTTAACTACAACTACCATCCAGTCGACAATTAACTACAACCACCATCCAGTCGACAATTAACTACAACCACCATCCAGTCGACAATTAACTACAACCACCATCCAGTCGACAATTAACTACAAACTACAACCACCATCCAGTCGACAATTAACTACAACCACCATCCAGTCGACAATTAACTACAACCACCATCCAGTCGACAATTAACTACAAACTGCAAGCGCCATCCAGTCGAAGACTAACTACAAACTACAACCACCATCCAGTCGACAATTAACTACAACCACCATCCAGTCGACAATTAACTACAAACTACAACCACCATCCAGTCGACAATTAACTATAACCACCATCCAGTCGATAATTAACTACAACCACCATCCAGTCGACAATTAACTACAAACTGCAAGCGCCATCCAGTCGAAGACTAACTACAAACTACAACCACCATCCAGTCGACAATTAACTACAACCACCATCCAGTCGACAATTAACTACAAACTGCAAGCGCCATCCAGTCGAAGACTAACTACAAACTACAACCACCGTCTACTCGACAACTAGCCAAAAAAAAAGACCCCGACAACAAAACACAACCCATCAACGGCAAACTGAGAAAACTACGAAGAAACCAGATAACAACAAAACGTACAATAAACAAGGCGGTCGTACTTAACCAACATACAACTCACAACTGAAAACAAGATGGAAACAGACAAAATGAACGCACTAGCCAAGCAGTAATAAATGGTGGGACAAGAAAGAAACCATAAGATTGCATTCAAACAACAAAAAGGACTCAGTATCACGCAAGACACCTTCTTATATTTCAAAACAATTGTCAGGCCTAGAAACATTATGAGAGACGGCAGTACAAAACAAAAATATTACAACATACTTATTTTACGACCAAGTACATCCAAATGATCTATGAAGAAGCAGTTAACTACCTAAAGACGTGCCCAAAACCTACTAAAATAGCACTCATTTGCAATGGAGATAGACAAGATATCCCTATAAATCAAACAGGAATCATTAAAATAACTCAAGACTGCTATATACAGACAAAGCAAAACATATTGGCAGCTCATCAAAAGAACAGTATTCCAGTCATAGCAAGCTACTCCAAGGCCATGTATATGCCCATTAATAACACGTTGGAGCGTTATTCACCAACCCAACTTTCACACGAGCCGGTATTTAAACTATCTGACGAAGTAAACAATATTCAACAAGCAGAAGAAAAAATTCAACTCGACTTGCAAGAGTCAACGTGGGCATCTTTGCGACACCATTCAGTAGCAACCAGTAGCATCACTACCGGAATTTTATTAACAATTGCAGCAATCATCGGGGATTACATCTGTATCGGTCGAAAAGACGGCTGAGACAAACTCAAACGAGATCGGACGGGACAGCAGCATCAACTACAGATGCAATCGAACTTCAACCCTTAACATCAAATCCTATTCTGACCTAGAGAATGGGCAGAATGTTTAAAGTTAATTTAAACATACGAAAATTATTGTCGTACTACTTATTTCAAATAGTGTAATTTAGTAATAGTTGTGAAACAAGCTTAAAAGCAATATAAAAACGGATTCAGCAAAAACGCAATAATAGCATGTAGGTTACTAGAAATGCATATTTTTCATAATTTACGTCACAATTTCAGTGTATATAAACATTGCGATTTATTAATAAAATTATCATTCTCAAAAAGTCTGGTCATTCTCAACTACCTTCCGTAGAACTTGACACGGTGGACGTGTTAGTTACCTCGGTAAGCGTAGATCAACAGGGTGAATTCCATCTACCCCAGATCAAGCTGAGAAGAGGGTGATCGCCTTAAAACTTTGTCCGATAATCAACCGATTACTTGGGCAAGGTTTAGTATATCACTACGCAACTGTTGTACTTTTTCTGTATGTGAGCCATTACTATTTTGAATATAATATTGAACCGGACAATTAATTCCAGCTCTTATTCTTGCTACAGAATTGTGGCATCGGCACTGATCTTTTAACGTTCAACCGTCGTTGTGATAACTCCTTTAATTTTGTACAAAGGTTGCGCAGTAAATAATTTCTGCATTCAATTTTATGTACAATTTGTATATTTAATCGTATGGTACATTTTAAATATTGTATTGTGATGTAAGTGTTATGTATGGTGCCCCAGAAGATCAGTATAAACCTGTACAGTGTGGTGACGAAACCGTGTGCAATTGTGGATTGGTTCGTCTTGGCAAAGCATTTACTTCAAGGTTTAGGAAAATAACTAAAAACCTAAACATGCCAACCCTACCCACCCTAGTATTCACATGTAATAATATTAATTAAGAGTGATCACCTTCCATATTTTATATTTGCACCAAAAACTCCTACAAAACACACAAAAAAAAACTGACGTACGTTTTGACGTTTAATTCCGGAAACCAAAGTGGTGATTCTCAGGAACAACATGTTTTTTTGTTGACCATGGAGTACTGATCACCTTCCATATTTTATATTTATTATATTATATTTTATATACAGTATGTCCCCGGATTGAGTTTACAATAGGTATGATTGACCTAAAATTTTCGAATTGGAATTTCATATTTTGGGATTCCGCCCTGCTTGGTCTGAAACTTATTTTAGTTTACTTTGATTTTTCAAGTCAAGTAAGCCTTGACAGTCGAGCAAACACTATTTTAGTTCTAGGTAAACTACCCTTTCGTTCACAGTAAGCCAAAGTGTTACTAAGAAAAGTTATTCAGAATTAACAGTTATGGCGTTATGCAAATTTTAGAATAATCGGCCTACTTTGATAAATTCCAGTGTTGGTGAGTATTGCATTTAAACAGCAACAATAGCATGAGGTGGCTTAATATTTACAAAAACAAAAACATCGATTACATGTCAAGTGTTTATTGTAGTATAACATGTGTCGTTACCTTTAATAAAGTTAAAGTAATATCACAAAACTGATTTTCATTGCGAAGTAATGACAATATTTTACAATAAAATGCTAACGTTAGAGCAGAAAATATATTTAGTACAGTGTTATGGACGTGGAAAAAGTTACCATACGTGATTGAAAGATTTAATAAAAATTTCAGATATTTATGTATCACATATGGTGTACAGAAGCTTATTAAGAAATTTTTAAGAACTGGTTCAGTACTAAATGTAAAGAAAGCTAAGAGAATACATAACGAAGATGATGTCGCTATTCTGCTAATTTTAGATTCGGTACAAAGTGATCCAAAACTGTCTTTGAGGAAGCGGTCGCTTCGCTTAGGCATTAGTAAATCACATACAACGAACTTTGAAAGACCGGAAGATTTATCTCTACAAACCCATTTTTAATCATACTTTGGAACCAGGGACGAAGCAAAACGTCTAGATTTCTGTTTATGGATAGGAAGCAAAATAGCAAGTAATCGTTATTTTTATCGAAACATTTTGTTCTCCGACGAGGCTACATTTTTACCAATGGAACTGTTTCGCAACATGTTCGATATTGAGTGACACTAATCCTTTTTTTAAATTACAAATCACCGGCAACATTTTGTTAAAGTCAATGTATGGTGTGCTATTTCATATTATGGAATAATAGGGCCATATTTTTGATAATAATGTTAACCAGCATACATACTTAAATATGCTAGACAATTTCTTCGATGACGCTTTAGGTGAGTTGCCTCTCAATTATCGGCGATCAATGTATTTCCAACACGATGGTTGTCCGGCGCATTATTCACAAATTCTTTGTGAATTGGTTAAACCATAAATTTGGTCACCGTTGAATGGGTAGGAATGGTCCAGTTTTATGGCCCTTAAAGGAGCCCAGATTTGACTATTGCCGATTTTTATTTGTGGGGACGTTTAAAACAACTAGTGTATGCAGAAAATTTACCTAATGATGCCGAATTAAAAAATTGTATAACAGATGATATATCGGCTTTACCAATTCAGGAAATCAGGAATAGCTTTAAGGAACTGCGACGTAGGATTGAATTATGCTGCGACGAAGGTGGAGGATTAACAGAATAACTTAATACTTGCTTTTTGTTTTAATAATTTAACAAAAAATCCCTCATATTTTTTGTTTTTGTGATCATTAACCATTCTCAAGGTATGATTGTAGTGTCAATTGCAGATTTGTTTCTTTAAAGTCAAACTGACTCAAAGTTGACACAAAACGAAGTTGGAGATAAAGTTGACACAAAAAGAAACTGACCAATACTGGATTTTATCAAAGTAGGCCGATCATTCTGAAAATGCATAACGCCATAACTGTTAATTCTGAACAACTTTTCTTAGTAACACTTTGGCGTACTGTAAACGAAAAGGGTAGTTTACCTAGAACTAAAATAGTGTTTGCTCGACTGTCAAGGCTTACTTGACTTGAAAAAATCGAAAGTAAACTAAAAATAAGTTTCAAACCAAGCAGGGCGGAATCCCAAAAAATGAAATTCCAATTGGAAATTTTTTGGTCAATCATACCTATTGTAAACTCAATCCGGGGACATACTGTATATGTACAATAGTGCCACCGTACGGTCGAGCATCCATTAATCCGCTTATGACACTACTCTCTCCATTGCCAACTAAATGTGCATATTTAATTCTGTACATTTCCATGCTTGGGAAAAATCTTATACAATAATGTCTGCTTCCATTCCAGTAGAAAGTTTGTCCCAATTTTTAAAATAATTGTGTAGAGACGGGTCGACATTTTTTGCTTTTGCACGTGCACAGGTACAACAATATTATTTTGTTTCTTACACCTAAAAATAATATTTTTCCTGTTTTCTGCGAATGATAACACCAACTGCTGATGCAGCATTATAGTTAACTACAGGCACCATCGGCTACTACTGTAATTAATGGAACACCTTCAGTATCTATTCGCCCTTCTTCTTTAGCTGTACGGCTTTCTTCTGCAGCAGCTCTTTGCATTGAACAGACTGTGAGGCTTCAGTAGCAACGTCATGATTGGATCCCATCCATGGAATATCGCACGTTGTGAAAAGTTCCCTTAGTTGTGAGTACCCAATACCTAATACTACGCTTTATGGATGTCCATCTTCTTTTCGGTGTTCCAGTGAAAATCTTTTTATTTTTGTAACACATAGTATATTGTATGGTAAATGAACTTTCGAGGCCGTGTTGTTGTTCTGCAGTGATTTGAAAATGAGTAGTTTGGCATGCGAAGATATTTAAGTGTTTAAAATTAATTATCAGTCGTCACAAAAGAAAGGCCGCTGTTCAGGGATTTGATATTGCTTGTACCTGGTTCGGACAGTTGATTACATATTGAAACATCACTGGGCGTTGGTGTTATTATGGTGTATTACTTTTGTGACTTTTGCAATTAGTTCGTTTTCATCTTGGCATGTGTTGGTTTTAACACTATTTCTCATTTGAACCATTCGTAATCGAATACTTTGCTTTCACTTTGTTTTGTTAATCTTGGCATTGGTCGAACTGCTTGTAAGTTACACTTATAATTCTCCAAAAAATATCTTTCTAGTAAATTCTACCTACACGCTAAACACTTCTACCAATATTTCAATATCCGTTATAAAACACAATTAGTCAATACTCAATTCAGTAACGATACTGTTTTTGACGTACCAGCAAAAATTTTTTTTTGCGGTTTTAAATAAAAAAACATACCATTTTGCTATATATTAAAACAAAAACGCGAAAGTACTAAGTATCTTTACAATTGTAAACTTCCTCGGTAACTGACCTACAATATGTACCAACTTCCACCGTTCCCCTAATTGTTGGTGGTCTAGGGTCTAGACTGAACGCTTGATTTGAAGTGCCGAGAAATCTGATACCTAAATGCATAAGTCCTTTCTTTTATGTGAATCATTATATATAGTATGATTTATTGATACTTGTATTTTCACTGAAAAGGACATTTCTGTATAAATCTTAGATTTGTTCGTACGTTTTAATTTATCAACATTTAAATATATACATAAAAGACAAAAAGTTTGAGTTTACTAATATAAAAGTTGAATCCGAAACAGGGAATCCTACTTGAAAACTAGTTTTAAAATATTTTCATAAAGAAATGTGTTCGTACGAGATTAGTAAAATTTAACACTACAACGAATTTGAAACTTTGCGGTTCTAATTTAATTATTAATTAAGTTTATTAAATATATTCTTCGTAGTTACCTCGTACGTGCTTTATTCACTTCATACTTATCTTACTTATCATCTTAAGAACGGTGTAGGTTTTTTCCCGATTTTTACTTAGATTCATTCACGTCGACCCATAAAATCTCAAATCTTATTTGCTATTATAAAAAGTATGGGATTGTTACTATTCAACTCTGTCCGTCTTTGATTCAATATTTTCGCGCACTCGTGAACATAATTCTCGCATTGCTGAAATAGCCCCCTTATGTATGTATATGTATACATTATTGCATTGATTCAGAGGTCTACACAGTAGTTTTGGTGCCAAAGTTTTGAGAGCTGACTTTAAGTATATTTGGGATGCTGAATTCAAATATGGTTTTAGTTTTCCCTATCAGCTCTAATTTTCAAGATAATTTAATTGATATGTCAGTGCTTACGTAATGAAGCATAAATATACTGATATAGATATATAATATTGAAACAAAAACACAGAACTATTAAAGATATTTAACCAAGTCAAACCACAATAAAACCCTATAGTACAGTTTAACATATTGCGATGGATTGTTAAAGTGCTTTTAATAAATAAATTTTATTTAGCACGAGACTCTAAATTTCTTTATAAATCTTATAAATTTAGCTTTAAACTTTTAACATTCTCTTAATCTCAGGTTTGGGCACGTTTTAATTGAAATATTAATTTAGTTTAACAACAATTTATTTCATCCATAGAGCAATACGTGTAACTGAACGAAGTACAATTGA
>JALBCR010004166.1:0-39050 GCA_030710515.1 Abscondita cerata
GGTCTAAGCATTTTTGAGCCCGCCTGTAAACGCTTTTAGTGACTGTAAACTGTTTACTAATGAAATTACAATTTGACAATTTATTCCCGATGACATTTATACAACAAACGATTGTAGTTTATATAATCACTGCCACTTTAAACTTATATCATCAATAGCTCTGTCATTTTTGACTTGAGGATAAAAAATAATGGGACATTTTTTGTTCAGTATTCAATTTCCTATCAATTGAGAATATTGTAAACAAAGTGTCCCACTTAAAAATGAAACAATTTGACATAACTCGTGAACTATAGTGATGAGAGAAACAAATGTTACTAGTTTGCCTATTCAACCGACCCTGTACCTCTAATAATAACGAAGTTAGCAATAGTGCCAACTTAAGTTTGAAAACCCTGTATACCCTCTGCGTGTTACGCATCGTTACACCTCTTTGATTTTTATATAATTTTTATAATTCCGAAAATCCTAATGGTCCGGGATCATTATAACTCATAACCAAACTTCTGTTTTTAAAAATTTTCCAATTTTTACAAGAATAAAGTTTGTTTTTATTATCTACTCTCTTAACTATTGTTTATTGAAAATTTTCAGGAAAACAAATACACGTTGACAAGAAATCAAAAAATAAATGGTTATGTAGAGGTTGAGAACAATAAAACATTTTGAAAGATACAGGGTGTTCTATTTAAAAAAAACATGTTTTTTTGCCATCCCGTAAAAATGGACTACCCTGTATTACAAATAATTTTACGATGGGAAGTTGTGCAAAACCAAAAATTTTAACACTCCTTTTATCACTTTTTCGACCAATTCGTACGTAATAAAACAAAAAAATTTTCTGGCGGATGGCCGGTCAGCCGGTCAAGTTATTTTTTTTTAATCGCAAGTTTTATTTTCACTTATCGTCTTGCAATTATTTTTGTTTAATAATTATTAATTATATTATTATAAAAAATATTTTATATTTTATTATTCATGATTTTTTTATAATTTTTTTCAATATTGTCAATTTTTATAATCGTTTGATTATTTTGTGATTAGACATTTAAATTTCTTAATTTAGTTTTTAATTACATTAGTTTTAGGTTAATTGTTTAATTATCTTAATAAATAGTTGCATTAGATATAGGAAACGTTATACAGAAATGAAAGTATCTTACAATATATTTAAAATTACGCTATTAAAGTTAGACTAAAAACAATTAGAAAAGATCAGATCATGTATGTAAAAAATATTGACTTTAAAAACTATTGATTAAATACTATAACTACTTTCAAAATATTTACAATTTTAACATTATTTAAGAAGAAGATATTATTTAACACATATTTTTAAACCAACTGTATGGGTTTAACAACTTTGAAGTGAATATCTCAGTTTAGCAACATTTGTTGGTGTGGCATAAATAGAACCTTGTTCTATACATAAAAATATACCAAACCCACCCACTTTTAGGTTGCGGTAGATTACATATGCCCTTGTGGAAAGTCGACATCTTTGCACGGGTATGTTAATTCTGAACACATAATCCGAGTGCACTTTAAAAAAGTTACATCTTTTGGCAAGTATGGCTGACATTTGGCGTCGCCGTATCGGTATGGCATATCGCGTTTCCGAACTTTGGTTATCCCCTGGTTAATATAATACAAGTTTTAGCTTAGGCCATATTTCCCAAAAACATATATTTTTAGACACGTTCAAGAATTTGCTTGGAGGATAAGGTGACACCTGACGACCGCCACTTGGTGCTACAAATTTTGTAGCATTCAGTCAAAAAGAACAAAGAAATACTACATTCGAAAAGAAAAAGACAAAAAAAACTGTTTAGTTAATAATAAAGTTCTAGAACACTCAGTATAATAAGGAGTATTTTAGATTATTTGTCTCCTTGCTCACTGTAATTCTTAATAAAATAATTTTTAAACATTTCCTCAACTATAAGAGGTATTAAATTCTGCTAGACAAATGGTTCGCCCTGCATATTGCTTACTTTCTTTAACTTCTAAAACTCGTTTTCCTAACTGGTGTTTGTTCTATTTTGTCTTGTAACGTTATTGTTGCACAAACTTTATAATCTACACTAGCCATGCTCACTCCTCTATAATTTTTAACACTCTTCTCTCTCCTCATTTGTATGTCAGTAAAATTATCAGTATCTCCACTTTTTTAGGTAGACTTTTTGACTGCATATATTTTCAGTTTTTTATTCTCGCCGTCTTACCTTCTACTTTTTACTTCGTCTATTACCCTTCCACTATCATATTACCAGATCTTTTTCATGTTCTACTATCTACCATCTACATAATGTAAACGAAGTGGAGATCCATATTTCAAAGTATTGGAATTATAAATTAAAAAGAGAAACAAAGAAAAGCATTTGTCATGTTCCAATACTAATTATTTACAAATATGTTCTTAGTGTATTCTTATTTAAGATTGTTTTATTAATTTTAACCTTAATTTAATTATGTGTGTCTGTGTGTTAATAGTTTAAAAAAAAAAATTTTAATTATTGACTAGTCTGAAGATGACGTTTTTTATATATTAAAACGTCGAAACTTGTAACGTTTTAATTCTAAAAACTGAAATAAAAATACAGTAAAACTCCTCTAAAACGACCAGCATCGGTTCCATATGAAAGTGGTCACTTGGAGGAGTGGTCGTGTTATAGGAGTTTTGTTCTTTGAAGGATACAATACATACATATAAATCAAAATGCGTTTTAAACAAAATACAAATGCATAATAATAATTGCATGCATTTAGAATATGTTTATTAAAATATACGTTTAGGTTCATAGTAGGCATTTACAAAGTTATGTAATCTAATATAGATGTTTGTGTTACATGTTTTGTTCGTCTTGTTAAAATTTCTTTCTCGAACAGTTGTTCTATGTCACATAACATATCGTTTAACTTATTGTTTCCTAATTCACGTGCAAGCATTTTTAACGAATTTACAGAATTTAAACTTTGATTTAATGGTGTAGGTGTAATTTCACATTCACTGACAGTTGCTGAAGATTCGTCTTCTTTAGATCTTCATTAGTGTTTGCCGTATCTTCCATAATTTCGTTTACCAGTTCGCTCTCCCAATCTTTAGAAGTATCACACGTTTCTAGATTTTCGGAAAAGCCTGTGTCAACTTGTATGGAAACTTGTTGTCCAAGACTCTCAAGTTCGTTCATGAGGTTGCATTCGTTCTCCTCTAAATTAGAATTTGTTTCAATTCCACATGCACTAAAACACTTGGAAATTGTTCCTTGCTGTACATTTTCCCACGCTGCGATTATCCACTTTACGGAGTCGTACAGATCAACTTTTTTAATCAGTTCTTGAACGTTGGTTGCTTCATCCATTTTAGCTACAAGGGATGACAGAATTCGTCGTCGGTAGTAAAGTTTGAATGATTGAATAATTCCCTGATCCAATGGCTGTAACTTGCTTGACGTATTGGCGGGTAAAAATTCAATTTTACATTTGTTAACTCTACATCACTGGGATGACAAGGTGCATTATCCAACAATAACAACACATTTCGTTTCTCCTTTCTTTTCTTTTCGTCGAATCTTCAACCACTCAGTAAAGATTTCACGCGTCATCCACAATTTTTTATTTGCAAACCAGTGCACGCCTAATTTTCCCATATCCACATTTTTAAAACATCGAGGTCGTAACGACTTGTTTATAATAAGAGGCATTTCTTTTTCCCCAGTTGCGCTAGCACATAACAAAACCGTTATCCTCTCTTTTGGTTTTTGCCTCCACTGCAATCTTTTGATTTTACAGTGAGGGTTTTATCTGAATTGCCCGAAAAACAGACCAGTTTCATCGGCGTTGAAGATGTCCTTGGGTGCGTAATTATCAGTGATGTCAGGTAGTCTTGTAATCCAATCTGTTAGGTCATCGTCTTTCACACTTGCCTTTTCTCCGCAAATTGCACGGAAAACAATAATGTTTCTAGTACAGAAACTGCGCAGCCATCCATTGCTTCCGCAAAAGTTATCAATTTTAACAAATTTGCATACATTCTAGCTTTTTCTTGTAGAATAGGACCACTGATCGGTAAACCTCTGGATCGAGCACCATCAAACCATCTCATAGTCAAATCATTCACCTCTTTATACGTTTGATGTGAATCACGTTGTAAATTTCTGTTGCCGTTATTTCTCCACTTTTGTTTAAACTCATTTTTGTTTTTAGAATAGCATGGATTTGTGTTTTTCCACAAGCGTATTTTTTAGCTATTTCCCTCTGAGACATCCCGCTTTCACTATCTTTAATTACTCTAATTTTTATTTCAAGCGATAAAGCTTTTGCTTATAACCGCGTGTTGCCATATCAAAATGTAATAGATGCACTTTCTACAAAATTTGCAAATAAACTAAACTCAGGGTCAAGAATAATTAGTCACTTCAATCGGTTAATGGTCGTTTCACACGGTCGTGGTCGCGTTGTAGGGGTGGTCGTTTTATAGGAGTCTAGTTGCACAGTAAAAATAGGTAAATTCAATGGTTCTTAAAACATCTGGTCGTTTAATGGAGTGGTCGTGTTACGGAGTGGTCGCTTTGGGGATTTTTACTGTAGTTTGTTTGTTGGTATATACAGACGTGTTGTGAGGTGCTCCAATATCAATTAATTAATTAATTAAACTATAAAGGCAAGTACATTTAAGTTTGTAATCATATCAATGGTCAGTATTTGCTTAGTGTGTAAACAAAATTTAAACGCTGATAAAGAGTTGAAATGTGATAACTGCTATCGTTCATTGCATACCACTTGCTCCGGATTATCGAGAAGTGAAATCCAACTAGTAATATTTAAAGACAGGCGTATTATTTACTTTTGTGAAAATTGCAGCAAGCACCGGCATGAATTAAAGGAACTAAATGAATTGGTTGTTTCATTAAAAGATGAAATTGAGCAATTGAAAATTTAAATACTTCGGTTACTCCTAAACTTAAATCTAAATTAACTGAATCCATCATTAGTGAATTTACAGATCGAAATCGGAGAGCTGCTAATGTACTATTACTTAATGTCTCCGAATCTACGTCGCAGTCTGTTGAGGAACGCAAGGAGCATGATATTTGTCAGACGAAACTAATTATTAATAAAATTTCGCCAAACGTTCCCACAACAAATATTCGCACTTTCCGCCTTGGTGTTACTCAGGCACATAGAATCAGAACCCTCAAGGTTGTATTAACATCAGCAGCGGACGCCATACACATTTTGAGAAATAAGAACAAGCTTGGCCAGAACTGCGCCATAACCATTCGCTCTGATCAAACACCTGCTCAACGAAAACATTTGCAAGATCTCCAGCAAACCTTAAAAGATAGACAAATCGTTGGTGAAAGTGATTTGACAATAAAATACATAAATGGTGTACCAGAAATTGTCAAGATTAGAAAAACTAGTTTCATCCAACAGCAGTAGCATTCAGTGTTATTACCAAAATATACGTAGTTTAAAAAAATAAGGTAAATCAATTTTGTTCTATGATAAGCGATAACGAGTATAATTTAATTGCTCTAAGTGAGACCTGGCTAACTGAAAATATTAACAGTAGCGAATATTTTTCTCCTAATAAGTATACCGTATATAGATGCGATCGTAATTATGAATTTACAACCAAAACCCGTGGTGGAGGAGTCTTAATTGCGTTAAAAATTTTATTGATGTAAAAATTTGAATCTTACCAATTTGTTAAACTCGCTAAAAACGATAGATGTTGTCGGGTGTAAATGTATTATTTATTCCGTTATTATTTATGTATTTGTAGTTTATATTCCTAGTACACCAACGGTTGCTACTTTAGAACTACTGTTGGACTACTTTACTGAATTCTATTTATCCACTAAAAATCTTTTGATTATAGGCGACTTTAATATTCCTCAATATTGTTCTGAAAATATAAATGATAAGTTAATTACTGCATTAAACAATTTTGCGCACTTACTAAATTTAACTATAATAAGGTTAGAAACAACAATAACAACCTTATCTTTTCTAATATAAGCTGTAATATATGTCGAGATATTACTCCTTTAGTTTGTGAGGATGCCCATCATCCGGCATTAAGAATTGATTGTTCCTTTAATGTTCGACATGAACCTAAATTTAAAAGTAACCCCTTAAATAGATCCTATAATTTCCACAAAGTTGACTTTCCTAATCTCTATAGAGCGTTATTGGAAGTTAACTGGAATACCCTACTAGATTGTACTAATGTCAATGTTGCCTGTCAAGAGTTTTATGACTTACTGTATCCAATTTTGATGAATACGTGCCAACATATTGCATTAAGCGTTCAGATTATCCTAAATGGTACTCGAGAGAAATAATTGCAATTTTAAAACTAAAAACCAATGTCATAGAAAGTTTAAGGCTTCTAATTCAACCATCTATTTTAACGAATTTAAAAGACTGGGTACCTTATCAAAATTTAAAATCAATGAAGCTTATAAGCAGTACTTAACTAATGTTGAAAATTCGATCATTACTGACTCCAAGATATTCTGGTCATATATTCAAAGTAAAAAAAGCAGTAATAGAATTCCTGGATTAATATATAATGGCGATTCAATTTACAATACTCCTCGGGTGATAGTTCACGCCTTTGCGAACTATTTTCAGTCTGTTTATGTTGTTCCTAATGACTTGCAAGATGGTGAATATACTCAAGCTATGGTTCATACTAACATGTCAAATATTTATATGGATAGAGTAACGGAAGACATGATTATGGCAGCGATCAGGAAACTAAAATATAAACAAACTGCTGGACTTGATCAGGTGCCAAGCTTTCTTATTAAAGATTGTGCCACAGTATTCGTTCGACCTCTTCAAATCATTATTACTCTAGGTATAAAAACATCAACATTTCCAAAAACTTGGAAAACGTCTAGGATCACACCTGTGTTTAAAAGTGGTGACATCTCGGATATCAACAACTATCGTCCAATAGCTATATTGTCTAATTTTGCCAAAATCTTTGAATTAATTTTGTATGAACATGTAATGTCAAATGTCAAAAGTTACATATCTCCGCAACAGCATGGATTTGTAAAAAACGATCTACAATTACAAACTTATGTTGTTTTAGTCAATATGTTGCTGGAGCCATGGAAAATCAAGGCCAGGTAGATGTTATTTACACGGATATTTTAAAGGCCTTTGACAAAATTGTACACAGAATCTTACTATCTAAACTATTTGACTATGGATTTAATATGGCATTCGTCAAGTTATTTAAGTCATATCTTCAAGATAGACTTCAGTATGTAATGCATAATGGCTTTCATTCTGAAGTATATGTTTTTACATCTAGAGTACCACAGGGTTCTCACCTAGGTCCGCTGTTATTTATATTATTCATTAACGATATATGCAATGGTATGAAGTCAAATATACTTTTGTTTGCAGATGATGTAAAACTTTTGAGGCGAATTATTAGCGAACAAGATTGTATTACGATGCAATTGGATATTGATATGCTATACAATTGGTGCATGAAAAATGGTCTTACATTAAATATTAAAAAATGTCACATAGTTACTTACACTCGCAAGATTTCTCCGAAGATTTTTAATTACAATATTAACGCAATGCCACTAAATCGTTTGGAACAAACTAAAGATCTGGGCATACTATTTGATAGTAAACTCACATTTAACTTGCATATTAATCATATAGTTACCTCAGCTCATAAAATGTTGGGTTTCATTTTCGTAATTGCAATGCCTATACTTCGATAAACGCATTGCTCACTCTTTACTTTTCTTTTGTTCGCTCTAAACTGGAATACGGCAGCATTATTTGGAATCCATATTATGAATGTCACAAATTTTCAATTGAGGGTATTCAAAGAAAGGTATTAAAATATTTGTGGTATAAAACTAATGGTGTTTATCCTGAAAGAGGCATTTTAAACCAAGTTTTGCTGAATACGTTTCAACTGCACTCTTGTGAAGTTAGAAGAGTTTGTGCGGGTCTGACGTTTTTTTACAATATTCTCCACAATAAATTTGATTGTCCAGATATTTTATCAACCATTTGTTTTCATGTACCCAAAATCTTTACTAGACAAAATAAATCGTTTCATATCCGTCTCTATAAGACTAATACCTTAATAAAATCCCCCATTTTCACGATGTGCATACAATTTAATAATATTTGCAGTAAAACTGATATCAATGCCGACAGTCTTCAAAAAATCCTCCAAGCTCTCTATACAACTTGCAAATAGGCTTTTCTATTGTTGAACTTGTATTTTTTTTTTAGTACTGTAATGAAATAAGATAACATGTGTCATTTGATTAGCTGAATTGTATTCTTATTTATTTAATTAATTTATATTTATTTATTTGTAGCGAACTTTTTGTATTTTGTATTTTGTATTTTGTATTTTGTATTTTGTATTTTGTATTTTGTATTTTTGTATTTTGTATTTTGTATTTTGTATTTTGTATTTTGTATTTTGTATTTTGTATTTTGTATTTTGTATTTTGTATTTTGTATTTTTGTATTTTGTATTTTGTATTTTGTATTTTGTATTTTGTATTTTGTATTTTGCATCATTTTGTATTTGCACTTGCATTTTGCATCTTTGCATTTGCACCACCCCCCTGTACTTGTATTTTGTATCCTTGAATTCACTCTTGTACTTTGCATCTTGTATTTTGCATTTTGCATTTTGCATCTTATGTATTTTGTATCTCAGTACCCTTCATATTTTGTATTTTGCATTTGCACCTTGCATCTTCAGCATCTTGCACTTTGCATTTTGCATTTTGCATTTTGCATTTTCAATTTTCCTTTTTGCATTTTGCATTTTGTATTTTGTATTTTGTATCTTGTATTTTTGCATTCTGTATTTTGTATTTTGCCCTATAATTGGCTACCGCTGTTGGGTAATAAGGATTAAATAAATAAATAAATAAATAATAATTAATATTGGAACATGACAAATGCTTTTCTTTCTTTCTCTTTTTAATTTAGAACATAATGGTTTTTGCAAGACTGTGAGTTTCGAAAAAAATTGATTCTTTGGAAAAAGTTTATTGCGGTTACTATAGTACTTTATGTTGATAATGGCAGTAAATTCAAAGATGAAGTATGAAAACACCTAGATTGTTATTTGTGAAACTTTAGGCTTCTTAAAAGAATATAAGTTGTAATTGTAATTGTCATAGACTTAATTAGGATGTAGGTTAGCAAACCCATAAATTAAATTAAAATTAAATAAAACCTTATTTTTAAGGATAAACAATAACATAATTAAGCATAAACAATTAAACTTATTCAAGGAACTTATTCAAAATAACAAAATAACAAAAAACGAAATCTTAATTGTAACTTGTTTTTTGATGCTGGGAATAGACCAGGGCTGATTATCTATCTAACTATTATAATTTCCTTGAAATCTCTGTCACGACATTTCCCAAAAAACAACCTAATGAAAGAAGTAATATTTATTGTAAACGTAACTTATTGTTACAGAATTTCGTCACATTTTCGTACGTAAAAGCAAAAGTTGATAATATGACCCATCTATTATCAACTTAACAATAGTCTCGCTACAGTATTCTATAGTATCGTTGTGGTCTGAATCTGTCATAGCGCAGCCGCGTAATTCTAACCAATAAATGTAGGGTAGCAATTTTTAAGAGTCGAAATATAAGATATTAAATTAAACAAACTTGATTCAGTACTAAATTAAATTGTTTAACTAAGTACTAAGCGCATATAGTTCTAATGGCACATTTTTTTAAAGAGGCATTTTTGTAACACGACATTATTTTCCTCGCTAGTGAGGAAAAACCAATTTTCTCACTATTTGTAGAGGAGAAATGTTCGTTTTCTAAGTATGTCGTAGAAAAAGTATTTTAAATTACAGTTACAATAATTAGAAAATGGTTAGAGTAACAAAGCTTTGTACATGATAAAGTAAATGATCATTAACTGCTAATTAAGTACCTTAATTACAGTTTAATTGCTACAGTAGTTCTGAAGATATTCTATGATCTGCTACCTTAAAGAAACATAGAGTGTTAGAGTTTGATTACAATGCCTAAACTGTTGCAAAAATGAAGTGCTATTGAAGTTCTCAAAAGCACTAAAAAAAGTGCTTCTTGACTTGCTATCTTTTGCAGACCAAATGTTAAAAACCACTTAGGACAAATATAATCGAACTTTAACACATTTAAGGGTTTAAGCAGAAGCACTCAAAACAGTTTTTTTTGTAAATAACTCATTGATTTGCTATCTTTGAGAGACCAAATGTTAGAATTAACTTGGACAAATAAAATCAAACTTTAACACATAGACACTCTGTACATGTGTTAAAGTTCGATTTTATTTGTCCAAGTTGGTTTCTAACATTTGGTCTGCCAAAGAAAGCAGACTAATTTAAAAAAAGTTTTTGATTGTTTTTGTTTTTTTACGATAGCAGAAAATTGAATACCTCCAAAACTACTACAGCAATTAAACTGTAATTGAGGTACTTAATAAGCAGTTCAAGAAAAAAATAGTTCAATTTATTTTATTTGTTTTTATAAATAAACAAAGAATTCGATTTTCCTTACAAATTGAACTAAACTATTTTCACTCTACACATAATAAATAAATTTAATCGGTCCTTCCTCTCTTCCTCCTCTTCTCTTCCCCAACTGCACCTCTTATCAATCCCTTCTTCATTGACTTGCTTTATACCTTGCTTATGACTCTTTTTCTATTTTCTATTATTTCTCTTCTTTTAATTATTTCTTTTATCCACTCTATCCCTTCCCTCTTTCTCCCAGCAACTCCCTTCGTTCTCTCTCTTCCACTCTCACTTCCTTGCATTCTCTACTTATGTGATATAAGTTCTCCCACGCTTCCCCACACATCCTACACTTTCTATCTATGTCCTCTCTCAATATCTGTTTTCCCTTTCTTCATTCCCTACCCTAAACCTCGCTATAATTCTTTTTCTTTTAATCCAATCCTTCCCGTTAAATATTTTGGTTTTTCATCTGATCTTATTTCCCAGTAATTTACGTTGTACTTTCCTTCTTTTATTTTTCCAGCTCTTTCCTGCGCCTGTAAATCTAAATCCCTTCTTATAATGTCCATTTCTACCGATCTTCCTTCTCTTCTTATTCTTGCTATCTCTTCTCGTGCATACCCCCTCTTTCATAATATAACTTTCTCTCTTCTTCGCCAAATTTTACCCTCTGCATTTCTATTTCCTTCCAACATTCATTTAATATCTCTTTCTCTATCTTACTTTTTATCCCTCCTCATACCTCATCGCCCTTTTCCCGGTTTGTATCCTTATTTTTTCTAACTTGACTTCGTCCTCTACTATGTATCCTGGTGTTTCTCTTTCTAAACCTAATGTCCATTTCCAATACTTTTCTTGGATCCTCTCCAGCTCATACCATTCTTTCCATCCCCATATTTCTGCCCCATATTTCAAAACACTTGTCACCATCTTCTCAAACAGCCAAATTCCAAATATTCTTTCTCCTATGCCCCACACTTGCCTTACTATCTTGTTTCCTTTCTGTTCTAGCTCTTTTATATGGTCTCTATTGCTATTGTCAGCACTTATAACGTATCCTAGGTATTTGTATTTGTCAACTTTTTCTATTTCTTCTCTTCCCCACCACCATTTTATTTTCCTATCCCTTCCTTTTTTTTCTTAAACTCCATGATCTTTGTTTTCCCACATTTGCCTCCAATCCTTTCTTCTCTAAGTACTTTTTATTCCATTTATAGTCTGTTTCATTTCTTCCTCACTCTTTGCTATTGCCACTATGTCGTCTGCGTACGCCAACACCTTTACTTTTTTCCTTCCCACTACTATCCCCCCACTTGCTGTTTCTCTAATTCTTCTTCCATGTCTCCTATATACGCCGCAAATAAACATGGGCTCATTGGACATCCTTGTCTCAGTCCCCTTAATGTTTTGAACCCATTCCCCATTTCTCCTTTTACTTTTGTCTTACATGTTGTTTCCAAATAACATTCTTCAATTGCTCTACTAATCCTTCACTTATTCCTCTTTTCCTCATATATCTCCACATACTTTCCCTTCCTACCCTATCAAACGCCGATTTCACATCTATAAAATTGCCCACATTTTACCTCCTTTCTTTTCAATTTGCTTATTGATTAAATGCTTGAGTATATAGATGTTATCTATCGTACCTCTCCCTTTTCTAAAACCCGCCTGCCAATCTGGTAGTAACCTTTTTCTTCTAATTCTTTACTAATCTTTTCCTTAAAATTTCTCCATACACTTTATACCCTACATTTAATAAGCTTACTGGTCTGTAACTTTTTGGCTCTGTTTTGTTTCCTCCTTTGTATATTGGGCACACTACTACCTCCTTCCATTGCTTTGGGACTCCTTCTCCTTTCCATATCCTTTCCATCGTCTCCCGCAGTTTTTCCTCATTATTTCTCCTGTATATTTCCACTGCTCTCCTGAATTCCATCTGTGCCTCCTGCCTTTCCTCTCTTAATTTTTCTGATAGCTTCTTCCATTTCCTCTCTTCCTATATCTCCTTCTCTCTCTCTCCATTTATTTTTATGCTCCTCTACTCCAATCCCATCTTCTATTCCGCTCAATTGTTCCTTGCAATGCTCCTCCCATTTTTTGCTTCTACTCTTATATCTGCTCTTTTTTCTGTTTTGCATCTTTTTTAACAAATCCCATAGTTTTTCAGTACTTCTAAGATAGTAAACATGAAGCAAATAACATTTGAATCTATAGATGTGTCCAAGTTTGATTTTATTTGTTCGAAGTAGTTTCTAACATTTAGTTTGCCAAACAATAAGGTAATTACATAAAAAAAAATTTTTTGATATTTACGGTACGTGGAACATGAAGCATTTACATAGCAAGTAACACAACATTGAATATCTCCAGAACTACTGCACCAATTAAATCATAATTGAGGTGCTTAATCAGCAGTTAATAAACGCTTAATTTCCAATGACAAAATTGTTGATATGCTTCAAGTGGTTTGTTAACTGTAAGCACTTAAAAATAACCTATAAAATTTGTGAAATAGAAAAAAATATAGGAAGCGACACTGAATATGGAAAAATCTTGAAATTTTTCGAAATACCTACATCATCAGATCATCTTTATTTACGGACAATATAGTTATGTTAACTGTTGGTAGGAGTTACTTGCTGTTCCAATAGATAGGTGTAGTTTGTCTAAATTGTCTGGCTGCATTACCATAAGACATGAACACAAAAAATGTAGAGAAGAACAATCAGGGAAGTCACAAATTAAAATCTTGACGAACAGGTGCAGCATAGTGATAAATATCAACGTTTAAATTATCATTAAGGTATAACTAGATAATCTTTCAAAATCCCTGCCTAAACGTTTTACTGATCACCTTCTCGGAATAAATGTCGCTACAGAATCTCGAGATATGGCAGTTAACCTCTCCAGGAACTTTATTCATTGGAAAAGCAAACGTTCTAGAAAAATATCGGCTTATGGTTAATAATTTCGCAAAGTATCATCATTCAATTTACGAAGTCATGTAATTTTGAACAGATAGAATTTGAACTTATTTAATATTCTAACAACGTTCGGTTTGCTGATACCAGAAACTGTAGAATCGTTACCGATTTCGTGTTGAATACAGTCACAGCTTAATGCTTCGTAATTTACAATTCCGGTAGGGGCTTTTCTTTTTAGTACTGAACTTATTTCAACAAATTTTGACGCTCAACACGATAAGTTATGTTACTAAACTTGGTTCTTATCAGCAACAAATTAAAGCAACGTAAAGAAACGTTTTGACACGGTTTAAGTTTCTGGTAGTTTCATCGCCTCCAAAAGGTTGGTGATTTTTGACTAGTAAAATTAACCGTTTTCGTCCCACTAGAAAACAAAATTGCCCTGGTTTTGCATATTTTAAGAAAACTTTTTTAACTGAGGTGGGTCCTCCAATGTAATAAAATTTTTTGTTTAAATATCGAAGTAGGGAATGTGTCCAAGTTCGGTCTTGCGTTCAAAAATTAAAATCGGCAGTGTGTCTAGGTTGACGTTGTATTCAATAATCAAAATGGGCGAAGTGTGAAGATCCCACTGACTTTTAAACATTTAAACATTAATCACAGTTCTCTAACATTTACATTTTAATTTATCTTTCAACCCTAATATAAATAAATAATGTTAGTGTCAAGTTGTGAAAATCTTTCTTCAATAAAAAGCACATTTCTTCGTAGTCACTAGTCGAGAACTCGAACTTCCCAGATGAGACTTCAGAGAGTCAACACGAGATATCATTAATCCAAACCCTTCCAGTTGTGTTAGTTTATAACAATCTTCACAATCATCCTCTATTTTTGAGGGTCATTTTGACTACAGTGATGAAATTCATTTAAAGTGTTGTACATGTCAGACGTGGTTTGAATCTTGGAATTCAATAAGATCTGATTCATTGTCATCAACTACAAAATTAAATGTTAAATATAAAATTTGCCCAAACTTAAGAAAATTTGGTAACGTCCACAATTTAAAAATTTACACTTCTAGTTTTTGGTTAATTCATCCCTTTCCGAAGATTTCAGCAGCTTTCAAGAAATAATTTCCAATTATAAAAGTAACGTTCCTGTGCTTAAAAAAATCCCCAAGAGCGCACGAATCTCGGTAGCAAACTAACTCTTTGCCGTAATGATGTCATGGAAAGACCTTTGTTTTTCTTACAAGGTCTTAAATATCACATCCAAAAATTTTAAGGATGAATCCATAACGTCAAAGGATAAGGAGCCATTCAATTGCTCTCTTTCGACAAATAACCGATTCTTTGCTCAACTAATAGATAAGCATCCTCTCCATCCAGAACTTTAAATCTGCCTCAACATCTAAATAAAAGATTTAATTGGTAAAAGTTCATGTGATTCTACCCAACGTTTTATAAGTAAAATAACTAAGCTATGCAATTTAATGCTTCCTGGCAAAATTAAATTAAATTTTACACCTTTTATATGGAGTTTCTTTCTGTACTTTGGCTAAGAAAGATAGTAGTATTCGCCAAGACAAGTTGGGTTTGGTACTAAAAGTGGTTGTGAAGCAGCAGTATATTCTGTCAGATTATATTTAAACATAAAAAAGTTCTTCAACCTAAGTTTTTCGTCAAGAATGTTTTTAATTTTGTTGAATGAGAATGAATGGCTTTCAACAAAATTTTCCTGATTTATCCATATACATGGAGGTGTTATTCATCTTCATCATACCTAATTTAATCCTTTCTTGAGTTGATTATCAACCCAGTGACCCCCTAACATTAGCAACAGAAAATATCAAACGCAGGATATATGTAACAGGTGACTTATGTAAACAAAACAATAAGATAGTAGAACTTATAAGGCAATTTGGAAAAAATATAAAAATTGAAATGAACAACGATTAATAGACTACTATGTTTTAAATAACCAGTAACAAATACATATTACCAACACAAAGACATCCCCAAATTCACAAGAAAAAAATTACTTCAAAAATAGAGTATAGAAGCATCAAAACATACAAACTAAATAACAAAAAGAGATAAGCAATTTGTATAAAGAAATTAAAAAAACAAACTACAAACAAAGAAGAATACCGAAAGTGAAAAGATGAAGCAATTATGGAATCATTTTCAAACAACAATGGCAGATGCAGCAATAGAAGCATGTGGAATCTACAGCATCACTAGCAAGAAAAACAAACGCCATAATGAAACGAAGAAATCAAAAATCAAGTGAGAACTAAGAAAAATTGTGGACAACAGAAATGAACATACATATAAATCTAATCTAATTATACAAAAAAAACAAGCATGGAAAGAATTTGGCAAAAACTGGTGAAGATCTGCAAGGCAACCAAAAATTATTCTATCAAGTAATCAAAATCTTGCGAATGGATAACACAAAAATAATATTGGTAGAATAAGATACAAAAAAAGGGAAATGAAAACAGACGAAGAAGAAGTTATGCATAGATAGAAAAATACTTGCTTAATATTACAAAAGAATAAACTAAAAGACAACATAAAAAAGAAAACATGAAAACGAAGAGCAAAAAGAAATTAAAGATGCAATTAAAAGAGTAAAAAATGGAAAAGCAGCAGGATACGATAAAATAACATCGGAAATGATAGAACATTTGGAGAAGAGGGAGAAAAGAAACTACTACGTATCTACAACAAGACATGGAATAAAAGGAGGATGCCAAAAGACTGGGAAAAGTAATTAATAGTAGCAATACATAAATGAAGAGAAAAAACAAACTGCAATAACTATAGGGGGAATCACATTGGTAAGTATACCACTTAAGATATTCGAATGTATATACTAAAAAAAATTGCAAGAAAAAAAAAAAAAGACCTTATTACAAGCATAAAGCGGATTTAGAAAGGATATAGCATACAAGATCACATATGCACAATAAAAAAAACAATAAAACAATAAGATATAATAAAAGGTATTCTTTGCGTGTGTAGATCTAAGTAAAGCCTTTGACATAGTAAATAAAAATGTCTTGTGTGACAACTTAACAAGAAGAGCAACAAACAATTATTAGCAGCAATTCAAAGTGTTTACAAGAATAATACAAACTATATAATAAACAGAAATATGATGTCAGAAAGTTTTAAGAAGAAACGAAGGACTAAGGCAAGGTGAAGTATTGAGTCCAGCATTATTCACAATATACATAGACATATCAATAAACAAGAAGTAACACGACAATATATACAAAACAGTATACAGACCAGTTCTAACATATGTATGCGAGTCGTGGGTGACAACAAAACGTTTAAATAGTAAAATTCAAGCAGCAGAAATGATGTATTTAAGAAGAGTAATAGGGATAACAAAGAATGATAAGATAAGAAATGAAACAGTAAGAGAAGAACTTACAATAGATTTCATAGAAAAAAGACAATTAGGCTGGTAGAGTCATTTACAAAGAATTGAAAACAATCGACAAGTGAAACAAGTGTGGAATTCAAAATTAGTGGACAAAAGGAGAAGGTGAAAACGGCAACATAGATGGAGTAATATAGTGGAAAAATACTGGAAAGAAAATGAACCACATGGGAAGAAGCAAAAGTAATGGCAAGAGATCTTCAGTTGAAGTTTTCGTCAAGAATGCTTTTAATACTGTTGAAGGAGATTTTTACTAAAAATGATTTTCAACCAGGCTCTCCTGATTTATCCATATTTATGGAAGTGTTATTCATCTCCATCATATCTAATTTAATCCTTTCTTCAGTTGGTTATCAACAAAGTGACCCTTTCGATCCTGCTATTTTCAAACGTTTAATTCACCCGGTGATTGCCGGCATTTCGTCATATTTTAACGTTTGGTATTTAGATGATATAACTGTAGGGGGTTCTGCGAAAAATGTTAGTTCACAATTATTTGAAGATGTAATGCATGATTTCTTCTTTACACTCTTGGAAGAATTTGATGTATTGGGGAAAAATCTTAATAGTATAAAATTTCCTATGGCTTTATATTTATTACGAAATTGATTTTGTAATCCAAAACTTAATTATTTTTTTCGCAGTTGTCTTTTTTGTAAATTTATGCATTTGTGTGAAGCTTTCAAGAATTATCTCCAAATCTTAGAAACAAGCATCACTTCCTACAGCTTGTATTCATTCATCACTCATTGAGCGTATAATTAACAATACACTTGAGATTTACAGCCGGTTGCAGATGTAGAACTTAAGCTACAGCTTAGATAAATTGATGTGTTTTTTGTTTTGCTTTTTGCTACATCTTAGCTGAGAGTCTTGCTAGAGGTGACAACCGCGCACACAACTAGTAACTTTATTTTATTAATAATAAACTTATCTGTGTCCTGAAAATTTTTACTGAAAAGAAAGAATAATGCAGTGGGCTAATGTTATACTAGACACGGATTCATTAAGAAATTATGGTCGAATGTAAAACAATGCAAAAGAAAAGAGAGAGCATTAGAAAGGAAAGAACTTTACCAAACAGGTGGCGGACCTACTCCTAAAATATGTCACACGGACGATGATTCAATATTTAACATTATTAGTCAAACAACTGTAAGTGGTTTTACTAACCAAATTGACTCAGATTATGTTGCATTGGATGGCAATAGACTTGACGGTTAGTCAAAACCTTTTCCTGTATGAAATGTTTAACGATTTACCATTTTATGTATAATACGTGTCTACGTCGTCAACAGCATCAATTAAACGAATTACTTCCATGATTGATTCCACAATCACAATTTACTCCTCAAATTGTAGGATTATAGAGCAATACACCGATAGTTTTAAGGTTAGGCTCTTTAAAATTTCTCTTAAGACCTCCTACTATGGAACTTAAGCTTAGGATCCAAATTCTCAATCTTAAGTCATAAGTTTGACATTCCCAACCGATATAAGCTCAAAATTTATCTTAAGATCAAAAGAACTTAAGATGCACCTCTACAACCCACCGTTAGTGTACGACAGAAGCTTTGGATTTCTGCAAGCAAAATTATTCTGACGCACAGACATCTGATCCATCTAATGTGCAAAGATGTTCTGACGTTCCATTTATTAAGAAAAAGTTTTGAGAACTTTCAGATTCATTAAATAATTGCTACAAAACCAGAATTCTAGCTGTTTCTGTACCTGAATCTGGTGCTTAGCTTGAAGCACTGCTCTCAGCTAATCTTGGAAACTTATTTGGACAAGAACTTTAAATTTGTGGCTCTCAGTTTATCAATGAGGTCATCGTGTTTATAAAGCGCTGGTAGAATGTCTTGCTATAGTGCTTTAAATAATGTATCAGGGATTGCTATGGGAAGATGGCAGTAGACTCGTTGGTATTATCCTAATCCCTTGGAAACCAGGTAGAACACTTGTCTGGGATGTTATTTGTGTCAATATCATAGCTTTGGCACATATGAATGGTTGTACAAAAACGTCCAGGTTTTGCTGTACTTTCAGGAAAAAATTGAAGAAGCACACCAAATATTCCGTTAAAGGAAGTCACGTTTTCCTTGATTTCTCGATTGAAATGTTTGGACCTTAGAAAACCTTTTTTAGGTTTAAATAAACTATTAGTAAAAAAATCCGGATTTCTTCAGTAACCAAGCTTTTTTCAACAACTAATTAGTATTGTTGCCCAACGTGAAAATGCTGCCAGAGTATTAGGGACTGTAGGCAATACTTGTTCTGTACTTTTTATTTGTATAATCAATTTTGTATTTTTAATTTCCCGCCCTAATATACATAGAAATCAGTCTTGACAGAAACCTAACTTTGTTTTAATAAAATAGTAAATTGATAAAAATATCAAAAGTTATTTGAGTTGACCGGTTTGAATTAACTATTAAATCAAACTATTTAATCAATTTTATGTATTTTCTCAACAGACACTAAGGAAAACTTTGCACTTCCTTTAAATTTGCAAACTTAATTATTTCTCAGCCTAATTGCATCAAAATAAAGTAATTTGCAGTGAAACAAAGCGAATTTTTTCTTACAATTTAAAAAATGACATAAGAATTAAGTATTTATTAAAATGTTGTTTTTAAACCTTAAATCGAGGTTATCACTAAGTCAGCTATTTACTTACTCACTTTGATGTACAATAACTGGTATCATGAACGAATGAAAAAATAAGTGCATTTTACCGCACTTGTGGCGGTAAACTCAATGAGTAACTAAGTAAAATCCGTTGAAAATTTTTCTACAATATTTTTTTGATTTTGCAAACGCCTTTATTAATTTTATTTTTTGGGACTTTTTAAAAAATTAAACACACGTCGGTGTCAATTACGTCCTTCAAAATAAGATTAGAAAAGTCGCATTAAACGTATATTTATTTGAAATTTGTCAAACTCAAATATGTACTTTCAAAATATTTACCTAAATTTAAAAGTTAATAAATGTAATTTTTAGAATCTTAAGTTTTAAGAAAAGTTAAAAATGTATCATTTTTAAAAATGAATTTTTTCAAAATTTTGCACCAAATTGGTTGTTTACCTAACAATACGTTACACATTACACATTCCCTTTCTTATTGTACGTCAGATGCATATTGTTATTATTTTACTATTAATATTTAGTGCGTTACTAACATTAACGTAAGACTTGCCATTTGCGAAATTTAAGCTAGAAACTTTACAAAACACAACTTTTAAAAGTAATCAGAAGCAAATGAGAAAGTAAATGCGTTTTAACGCAAGGCCACGTAATAGTAAATAGATTAAGTACTTCTCTTACTACTTTCTGAAATTTAAATCTGTTTTAATTATTTTTGTCAAACAAAATTTTATTTAAGTACCTAGATTTGGGTAATTAATTAATTATGTAACTAATAATTTTGAAAATATCTACATTTACATTTGATTTTTTCGAACAAAAGTTTCTGTCATTGAAGAAAGAACTAAGGTTTAAGTAATCAATACTTAATTTAGATGGATAATTTTGAAAATAATTTGGTTTGATTTATTTTTATTAATTAAAAAGCAAATATAAAAAAAAAACCTATTGAGCAAAAAGTTCAAAAAAAAATTAATACGCGTTTAATGCTAATGTGTTGTACAAAACAATTAATTATAAGTTATTAAAATTCTTTCTAACGAAGTGTGTGTGGCTGGTACCATTTTTGTAATACTTAAGAAGTCGTTGATTTACGAGTAATTAAAATAAGATGCCGCATTACGAAAATTTTGTTGAGTAAATGTAAAAATTTCTTCAATTACAATAGTGTATCTTACAAAATTTACTGATCCATGTTTGTAATTTTACTTTCCATAAAGGTTATAATTATTGCAGTGTGTTGTAACACTTGTAACTGTACAATTTTAATTCCATCGATACAAGAATTTATTCAATGGGTCTGAAATGTGCTCACATTATGAGGTTGACAATAAAATATAGTGCAACACAACTTTTACCATTTGTACATTAAAAATTGTCTTAATTACACTTGCACTTAGACATACTGTATGACAAACCAATTAACGTACGAACAATTACACAAAATTGAAAAAAGATGAACAAATTTTTCGAATGAATTATTTTATTGCTATTGACTAATATTGTTCCATTTTCTTTTCATGTGAGATAAATAACGTTAATTGCGCCTTTAAGACAAATGCACGCCTAAATATATTAAATACATAATAAGTAGGATACTGTAGTACACTATATTTAATGTAATTTTAATAGACCCATGAAAAATATTGTTGCAATGACTTATTTCGAAACGATTATTTGGTAACGTACACTTTGAAGATTACATTGACTTAATAATTAAGTTTTGAAAAAGCGTTATCGGTAATTTTATTTAATTAATAAATATTTTTCTTTTATTGTAATTTTATGCGTTTATAAAATGCACATGGCATTTTAAGTAATTTCTGCATTTTATTGTTGCAATGAAACTTGTTTGATTTTTTATAATGATTCTTTAACCTCCTTTCGTTTTTAACGCTTGTATTTTCAATTGCTCTGTTTGATTTTAGATTCAAATCTTCAATTTGAAGGGGTTTATTTAGATAATTTTTTCAAAAAAAAAAATGTGGAAGTAAAGGAGGTCAATTAATAACGTTCTGTTATATGATTATGATTGCGATAATGTAATTGAAAAAATAATACTGCGCTTAACTACACCATTATCTGTAATAATAGAGAGAAAATAATGAAGAGTCGTATAAGTGAAAGGTTTTGATTCTATCATTCTATATACTGAATACCCCAATTTTTTCCATCTTCTATTTTTAGTTTATCTTTTTACAATTTTAGTTTTTTATACTTTTTTTTATTTTATTATTCATATTGTCCATTTTTCGTGTTTTTTTGAAATGCCTGCAATAATATTATAGTAGCAATACAATTTTGTAATTACAAAAAAATATTAAAATAAATCAAAAATTATCCTCTGAAGTTTTCCTTTGGAAATTGTGTCTAAAATGGAAACAACATTCCTTCTTTGGATTGCCAAGCTAATACTTTGTTTAATATAACTGCCAGCCTGCGGAATACCAGCTTGAGTGATAGCCATTAGTGATATGGAAGAAAAAACATGTTTGGCGTCAACACTCCAAAACCAAAAGTCGCTTTGTATTTGTTACGATTCTCTTATTGTGCTAAAGAATAGGCGAGAAGAGACGAAGAGGTTATACAAAATTTGTCACAGTTAGTACAGTTACTAGTGCACATTTTAAAAACATTCTTTTATTATACAGGATGTTTCAAAGGAGTCGTGGCAGCATAAACCAACATTTTTTTAATAGATCACACCAAATTTTCTTTTAAAATATTTGGAAAAAAAATAATCTATACGCAAATGTGGACAAAACAAAAATAATGATTTTTCAAAAGAAGAGGGAGGAGGAAGAAGGTAAAATTGTAGTGGCGAGAGAAGGAATTAGAAAGCGTGGACGAATCAAAATATTTAGGATATAAGTTAAGATACAATAACAAGGACAACGATCATATAAAAGAGCTAACGAAAAAGATAATGATATAGTAGGACAAGTATGGGAATGGAAAAGAGAGAAACGATATAGAGAAGAGAAGGTACATTTTGATAAATTGGTTAGAAGCGAAAAACTTGAGAAAATACAAGAAAATATTGGAAATACACAATAGGGCTGGACAGGGAGACACCTATATAGTAAAGGAAAAAATGAAGATTGAGAAAATAAGAGTGCAGACAGGAAAGATGGCCATAAGGTATAAAAAAAGGATAAAACATGTAGACAAAACGAAATCTTAACTGAGTGCTGAAAAAAGTAAAGAATCAAAAGGTAAAACACGGACAGGATGAGAGGACACAGTACTACGAAAGAGGAAAATATGAATGGGGGAAGTAGAAATAATAAAAGAAGAAAAAGGAGTATAAAAGAGGAGATAATGATACGAGACAGAAACACACAGATACAAGAAAGAAGAACAATATTAAGAGAAAGCCGATGCAACGGAAAATATATTAGATTAGTTACAAAATAACTACTAAGATATATTTTAGAAGAAAAAGTTTAAGAGAAGAAAAAATAATAGCAAGGTTTAGGTGTGGTAATGAGGAGAATGAGAAAAATATTGGATAGTAGATGACAAAAGGCAATGTAGGTTGTGTAGAGAGAGGTGGGAAAATATAAGGCATCTATGAGAAGGGTGTGGAGAATTAAGGAGGAAGAAAGGGAGATGAGGTATTATTAAAGGAGGGAGGAGAAGTGGTGAATTGGATGAAGATAGGCTGATAGAGAGGAGGATTGGAAAAGACAGAAAAATTAAAGTAATTTTTATAGAGTGAGAGTTTTTAATAGGTGAAGGAGAATAAATGGCGCTTGGACCGGTCCATTATATATCGTCATGCAATGGCTGTGCTGTTATATTTTATGTTCTTATTTACCTTCTATAATGTTTACACACTTAATTAATATTATTACATGTGAACACTAGGGTGGGCAAGGGTTGGCATGTTTAGGTTTTAGTGGTTTTCCTAAACCTTGGAAGTAAATGCTTTGCCAAGACGAACCAATCCACTATTGCACATGGTTTTGTCACCGCACTGTACAGGTTTATACTGATCATCTGAGGCACCATACATAAATAACACTTACATCACAATACAATACTTGTGTAATGTACCATACGAATAAATAAATAAATAAAGTTTATTATTTTTATTATTTATTTGAAAAGATCTCATCAAGACCCTTAAAAATATATAGCATATATTGTACAGGGTATTTTAAAAGATATAGCTAATTTTTAGTAAAAATTACACCTACTGTAACGCTCTGTTATAAAGTAACTTAAAATAATTTAACATGTATTTCTATTAACATACTACTTTCATGTCAATAGCTGTATTTAGTATTAATTACTTATTGTCGGACAATTCATTAACACAGAGCGAAGCAAAATCCTATATCGTATTTCAGGGATTGTTGGTACAATTAATTACCATTTATACTATACAGTGTATGTGAGGTAATAAGTTAAGGAAAACGGTAAATATTTTACATAAATGAAAAATATTGTATTTTACGTGCAAAAATAAAGGTATCTTAAATTTTTCCATAAAATTTCTTGTACATTTGAGTTAAAATTATAGGAAGGCCACAGACTTTTGGTTCTCACTATGTAATACTACTCTGAAGATCATTCCTAATACAGAATGGCACAAACTTCTGACTTTAGAGGATAACATCGTTGGGAAATAAGATAACACTTTCAAAATTGGTAACAGTATTTGAATGTACATTTTAAAAATATTTTTGATTATTCAGGGTGTTCCAAAAAGTCGTGGCAGCATAATCTTACATTATTTTTAAATACAATACACTATATTTTCTTTAAGGTTCGATAAATCTCATCAAGAGCTTTAAAAATATGCATCTTAATGTATAGTACAGGTTATTTTAGAAAATATAGGTACTATTGAAATTGGTTCTTGAAATTCTTTAAGTTAATCACTTTGCAAAAACAGTGAAATAACAATAGAAACACACAAAATATCACTTAATCTTTCACCTAAAATCCGTTATCTTCAATTGTTATAGTGACGAAAACCTTATCGCGGAGGCAATTGCGCCCCACCATCGCATAAACATGACATTGTTTGGCGTGGCTGCTGCAAAGGCCAATGCAATGTTAACAACAGAGGCAACATAAGTATAAGTCACTTTGATTTTCGAAGATTCTTCTTCCTCCACTCACTAGCTACATTGCCGTCATGTTGACTTTGGACCACACTCTCTATTTTATGTTCACTCTGTATTCTTCATTGACATCAACTCTTACCAGTGTTATCGTCTTGTGTGACAGATGTAGAGGTAGGTGTTTTCTCGAACTCGAAGCTAGGCCAAAGCTTCTTCCAAGATCTCCGCAAGAAGTTCACACTTGCATTTTACGACGATTCTGCAACCCAGTAAATAACGTCATTGATGTTCTCAAGGATAGAAAGAGAACAATTTTCTTCCAATAAGATATCCTAAGAACATTTTTCAGTAGCTTAGTTCTATATTCTGTAGAACACCCTGATCTACAACCTTGGGAGGCAGAAAAACTGTTTTTTGTCAAAACACTCTTTAAAAAGAGAATCCATGCCTTGTTTTGATTTCTGTAATACACAGGGAGAGAATTCATATTCATATTCTTAAGGGGTCGTGGTTTGGCAGATTTACCAATCACCATTATTGGAAGCTTGTTTGATCCCGCTGCTTTACTGCAAGCTAAAACCGTAAGACGCTGTTTGTTGATTTTAAAATCAGGCGCAGAAGATTTCTCTTAATAAGCAAAACTTTTAGTGGGAAGGATTTTAAAGTTTAACCCAGTCTTGTCTACATTGTAAATTTGCTGTGGCGAGTAGTTTTCTAGGAAATCAAATCGCCAAATTTGGTTAGATATTTTTCTGCAGAAAATGTGTCAGTTGATATCTTCTCACAGCTCATTGACAATGCCTTGAATTAGTCAGCGACTAATAGGTACTCCTTTCTGTCCCTCTTGTAAAAACCACAATAAAGAACTGCTTTATCAATGTTTTCATTTACGGAAACTGTTACGTGATGGAGTTCTTTTAAGGTTGTCACTTGTTACATTGCAAAACAGTTCAATTTTGACGCGATTTTTCCAGTCACTGATTGTTGCTTACCAACACCAAACTCGCTTTAAAGTTTTCACTTTTTGTTCTACGGTACAAGAACTGTGTTTTTGTTTGCTTGCCATAAATTAAAATCGAAACATTAATCACCGTTCACTTAATTAAAATGTTCACAATAACAACGCAACTCGAACAGAAACAAAAACAGGCAGCCCACAAATTGTGCAGTGACAGAAGACACGCACAAAACAACAGACAGACTGACTAACTACAAGACTGTTAGGGTAGTGTTCTATTTTTATTATTTTTCTGTGGCGCAGGTTTGCCCCGTCGCGCGCCATACACAGCCTGCCTCGCTCAATGTAGTACAGTCCTATACATAACAAGGATTTAAACTTATCTAAAATAGTTTGTAAATCTTGGAATACGCTTACTACTGAACCACTAACTGTACCATCACCAAAGTACCTAGCATTGAAAGAAGAAGAAAGGTGGCTAATAATAGGATAAAGTTACTATTATATAAAAGATTCAAAGCTTGAGCGTAACGCTGCCAAAGAAATAGGAACGGTTTTAGAATTTCTTTTTAGCAGAAGTTAAAAAACACATCACGTTCAATTAATCTATTTTGACTAAAATTTTAGCTGAATTATTTCTAGAATTTAGGTTTTTAACAGTGTGTACTTCACCATATGAAAATACTACCTAAAATATTTGAAATATACCAATTTTGGAAGCAAGACAAAGAAAAACAGATTGGGCGAATACCACCACTTTTTTTAAAGAGCACATAAGGAGGCACCAAAAAAGGCTGGGAAATGTTTGTATTTTCCAGTAAGATGGAATGAATGAATCTTTAAACCACTTTTTCTCTTTAAAGCGTTTGAATTTTGGCAAGAAGGACGCTGCAAACTTTGGAGAGGGTGATGTAGGTAAATACTATCTAGACGTAGAAATTATTTATTTTTTTTAATACATGATACTGTTACGCCACTGGAGTTTCCAGAATAAATTAGAATAATTGCTGCGTTTCAAGAACTCCATTCAAGAACATTCAATTATTTTCTAGAATATTTATCTTTCATATATAAAAGCGTAATCATAAATTAGAGATTAGTTCCAAGTTATTATTTATCCTGTTAAGTTGATATAAATTAAACGTGGAATAGTTGATGTGTATTTGTACGAAATAAAGTAACTGTATGTGTTAAAATAAATTTAATACCGTTGAATAATTGTAACTCAATCCGCTGTGTTTATTAATCTTGTACTTAAATGCGATAAGAAACAACTCAGAACACTCTGTATTTAGGTATAGAAAACTTTTATGAAAGTGTACCTAATTTTTTGGAAAATCAAAAACGCATAAGATATCACTTTGATGCGCCACACTTTTTCAGGCCATACTGTATATTTGAAAATAATTAGCATTTGTAGAACTATTACTGAATCACTAAAATTTCTGTCCCGTTGGTGGTAATTCACCCTGTACATCATTAAGAAAAGCTGTTAAACTTACAAACTACCTTACATCTATGTTTTTCTTCATTGAGAATGTTGTACCATAGATTTGTGGTCTTTGGTTGTACTTACCATTGATTAAATGTTTCATAATGTAGAACTTCCTCACTGATCACTTTAACACGTTTTGTTAATAACACGTATTTTTATACATTGCTTTAGATTTAATTAATTAATTTAATTAATTTCAATTTTGACTAAAAATATATGATACAATAATTTAATATTGAATATTTAATTTGTTTCAAGTTAAGTTCTCAAGGATCTATTTGAGAAATTGTGTTACTGTCAAGGCTTTCATATGAGTTATTTGCAATTTTGATAAAAGATAGGCATATACTTTCTAAATAGCAAGAAACGCTTTGTTGATGCATATTTAAAAGAAAGGAAATAAAATCATGGTTAATCATTTTATCTAAAGGAAATTGAAACGATTATGTTAACAAACTGAATTTTGTTGGTTTATGCCAAAATCACTTTTTAAAAATATTCAATATACGGGGTAATTCAGTTTGGTGTTCGCGGTCTTTTATTTTAAGAAAAATTACTATAAAGGATATGTATTTGTAAATGGCTTATTAATCCACATTGTATGAGTTAAGTAAATTAGAATTATGTTAACGTATGGCAAAGTTACTATAATTAACACCCTGTATATTTTTTGATGAATTTTATTAAGACATATTTTTCTCCATACAACAACCTACAAAAATTAAAATGTTCTTCGGCGAGTGCGAAAGAAATGTTACACTTCAGACGTGTTTAGAAAATGTTATTTTTCAACAAGATGGTGCACTGACACATAATGCGAGAACTAATACCAATTATTTAAATACCGTTTATTCAAATATGTAGATAGAAAATCGTAGCAAATGGCCTCTTAGATCTTCCAATTTTACAACTCTTAATTTTTGTTTTTGGCCATATTTAAAAGAAAAAGTTTATTTTATACCATAGCATGAAGTGAGAAAATAAAAACTAACATTCGTACTGATTATGCACAATTGATTCCAAAAGTGATTTGTCGTGCAAGTATCTAAGGCGTTGCAAATGTTGACGGGTGTGACTTGGAGCTTTTGATATGATTTATATGTTGTTTAGTTTTTCCACGTTATTCAACACCTAACCATCTTTAACTGGAATGGAATCAACACCCAACGATTATTATTCATAGCAACATGAACATTACCTGCATAGCAGAGACTCATCTAGACCATACTATCAAATTTAAATTTTAGGATATCTGACCTATCGCAACAATCGGATTTTTGAGTAAAGTTTGAACACATAAGCCTACCAAAAATTGACAATCTAAAAATAAAAACAATGACGATAAAGGAGACACTAGAAGACCAGACCACCGTTACAAGACAACACATTTTAAATCCTGATATCCGACGAATATACATATTATCCCTATCGACAGAATCACCATCCCGACATTCTTGATATTGTTCTGAAAAAGAATTTTAATAAACCAGCGTCTCAAACGTCATAAGAAAACTCAACTCAGATCATCGCCCAGTACTGAAGGTGTCATTTGCAAATACCCTTTCTCTAAATAAACCTAATTCCAAACCCATTAACGGAAAAATGGAATAGATACTATTTCAAAATACAGTAGGCAACAATCTGCATTATTCTAACAGCCTCTATAACACAGTGGACACAGACTCGATGATAAAGCACATTACTACATCAATTCAAAATATTACATTGACTTGCAAACCAAAAAAAACCTTCTATAAAAACCACAGCTATCCACTTAAGTACATAATTGAACTTATCGAAACTAAAAGCAAAATTAGACGTAAATGGCAGATATTAGGAATTTCATAACCAAAAATCATGTAGAGAATGTTACATATACAATCAAAACAAAACTAAACAACCCAAGAATAAATAACGACCTCATCACAAATACCGTCTTCCAACACCTACCAGATAAAGCACAATAATACTTGTTTGAGGCAGATTATTTTCCACAATCATCAAAAAATAATTATTATGTTTCATAAATCAAGAAAAGTGAAAAAATGAGTAAACAATTATAGACCGATATGCCTTTTAACTTCACTATCTCAACTACTAAAAAAAAATCATACACACACGCTTATCTTCAGCATTGAAAAGATACATCTAATACCCATTTTCTAATTCAGCTTTTGGAAAGGTCGGTCTACATAGGAGTTTTTTACATATTGCACATGCATTTAATAAAGTGTGGATTGACCTTTAGGCCATTATTTTCTCTTTCCGAGAAAATCAAACTTTTTGATTAGAATTAATTTAACATTATCTGAAACAATTCGTAGTGGTGTTTCTCAAGGCAGGATACTAAGACCGATTCTATTTAACATATGTACTTCAGATATCACCAATATTCCCGTAACGCTGGCAACAATTGCTGATCACAGTCATTTTCACCCAAGCCCCCAAGCTAGAAAACGCAGTGATGGCGTTACAACGAGCAACCAACAAACTCTTCTATTGATTCAAACGATGAAATATGCAAATTGACGCCGATAAATGTTAATCCAAAACATATCCATCTACTGTATGTTGTAATACGTCTAAAAGCAATGTATAAAAGTTGCAGAGATTCCAAAACAAGTTGTTTAAAATTGCAGTAAACTCGCCATGGTACATTATTATTATTATTTGAATTTACATTTAATATTACCTGATTACGCTCCTGCAAGAGCGACCGCCCAAGCACTGTATAACTAATCCGGTGCAAAGAATGTATAAAACAAGTGTTAATCAAAGAATAGTGTTTATTTACTTCAGGTTCGCCTTGAGATTGAATGAAGTATAGATTAAAACGCAGATTACGACAGGATATCACTCCACAAACATAATTAAACCATTATTATTACCGTTTTATTTATTTATTTGTATGTTACCGTTAATTGACTCTTTTATTAAGGGACAAGGTGTTTCACTACATCATCATATTCACTACTCCTATGAATTATATTGTAGTTTAATTTTTGTATACATTATTAATGCTATGTATAACAAAAATATTATTTGTTGATCTAGCAATAAAAAACATTAAAAAAGTTTTGTTCTGTTAATCTTTTGACTTAGATAAAACCAAATTCTATTTCCCAATATTTCTTAAATTTAATAAAACGAAAAAAGATTAAAAATGGAAAGCTATAAAGAAGTGCGAAAAGGAGTATTTTAACAGAAGTAAGAAAAGAGGGGGGTGGAGATATACAAGGAGATACAAATTGAAAAAAAAAATAAATTGTAAAACGGGTCATAATGATTAGGAAAAAGAGAGTAGTACATAGTAGTGACAGTATACGGAAAAGATATGTGTGAAACAAGAACAAAGATTGAGGAAAAATAGGTGAGGCAAACAAAAAAGAAGATTATAATAGGAGATGAGTTTAACGCTAGAAAAAGAGAGGAAGGGGAATAATGTTAGACGGAAAAGAAAAGAAGAAGGTTTCAATCGATAAGAAGATAAATAGACAAAGAAAAAATAATAAAAAATATGGAAGAAGGGGGAAAAGGAGAACTTTTTACAACTATAGAACAGTAATAGACTATGACAAATAGGCAAGTGATAAAAGAAATAGACAATCTTAAGATAGAATAGGAGAGTATGTATGAAAAGTATACACAGTAGAAAGTATAAAAAAATATAAGAAAGAAATGGAAAACTAAATAGGTAGAAAAGGAGTAGAAGAAAAGTCAAAAGAGATAGAGACAAAATGGAAGGTACATTAGAGAAGAAGAAGTATTATGTAAAAAACGATGGTAGAAAGAGAAAGAAATGTATGGTAAAAACGATAGTAGAAATGGTGGGGAATGGAATGTAGAGAACTGAAAAAAGAAGCAGAGAAGAGCCATGAGAATGTAAGGGAAAGGCAAAATAGACTGGGCGATTTTAAGAAGTATAAAAAGTAAATTTAAAAAAATGTGAGATGCAAAGGAAGAAATATAAGGAGAAAATGGAAAAGGGCATAAAAGAAATAAAATACAAGAAAAAATATGAAAAATTCTAAAAGAGTAAAAGAGCAGAGTGATAAATTTAATTCGGAATTATCACATTTATATTATGTTCAGAATTTTAATTTTTAAACAAAATTAATTAAATTTTTATCATGTAGGTACATTATTTTAATTCTATCCCAGAATTAAAGTGATGGAATATTAACTAGTGATAAATTTAATTTGAAATTATCACATTTACATTATGTTCAGAATTTTAATTTTTAAACAAAATTAATTAAAATTTTATCATGTACGTACATTATTTTAATTCTTTCCCAGAATTAAAATGACGGATTAATAACTAGTAATAAATTTAATTCGGAATTATCACATTTATATTATGTTCAGAATTTTAATTTTTAAACAAAATTAATTAAAATTTTATCATGTAGGTACATTATTTTAATTCTATCCCAGAATTAAAATGATGGATTATTAACTAGTAATAAATTTAATTCGAAATTATCAAATTTATATTATGTTCAGAATTTTAATTTTTAAACAAAACTAATTAAAATTTTATCATGTAGGTACGTTATTTTAATTCTATCCCAGAATTAAAATGATAGATTATTAACTAGTAATAAATTTAATTCGAATTATCAAATTTATATTATGTTCAGAATTTTAATTTTTAAACAAAATTAATTGAAATTATATCATGTAGGTACATTATTTTAATTCTATCCCAGAATTAAATGATGGATTATTATCTAGTAATAAATTTAATTCAAAATTATCACATTTATATTATGCACATAATTTTAATTTTTGAACAAAAATATATATTAAATTACATCATGTATATTATTTTAATTTTATTCAAGAATTAAAATAATGTACATAAATAACATGAAATAATAATAATATTAAGCACAAAAACGAAATACAGTATTTAACGTTAAAGAAAACTGTGTGCAGTAGAATTAAAATGACATTAATCTGAAAACTTTTACTAATAATAATATTTTATACCTTCTATAATCAATCTTTTAATGCAGATTTTTTGTTTTCTGTTTCTATTTTGTTTCGTAGATTTTATAAATGGCGTACAATTGTTTTTGATGTACAGAAATATGAACATATATATTTCATTGTCGGTCTGATTAAATGGTGCGTTTGACTAAGAATTTTGTTAATAATCTGAGGTCGTAAAATGATTCAAGAGTTGTTTCATAACCGAAACCCAATTAATTAAAAATGTAGCTTCAACAAATACATTTTTTTGCTCACAAAAAATTTTTGCTTTTGAATTTCAATCTTAATTAATTAATTAGGTAATCTTAATTCAACTGAATTACTTTTTGTTGTATTTGCAATATTGGTGTGACGATTTAATTCATTCAGTGTTTATACAAAAATTAAAAATAAAGTCATTTAATTGTACGCACATTTTTTTAAGTTAACAAAAATAATGTTGCAGACAGGAGATTTGAACCTGGGACTCTACTATTCAGACTCGCTTACTTCACTATCTTCTCCGTACAATAAAATTAAAGTTATAATATTATAATATAATCAAAATGTAAATTGAATAAAATTATAACATTATAGTTTTTACTATTGAATATAGTATAATCATTCAAAATGAACAATCAAATGAACAAAGTAAACACATTAAAGTGTTGGTAATAATTTAAAAAGAAAATATAAGCTGAATGTTAATGTGCAAGGTCTTCATCACACTTCCCAATGAAAGTTTTAATTATATTATTTAATAATTGTATAAAGATTGTAGGGAATTATACAAAGCATTTTTGAGAAATATAAGTGCACGTACAAAATTATGAAATCATTATAATGGATAAACTATTAAAATTGATATTTGACGATCATATCTACGTAAGTTTACTTAACAAACGCATGCTTTTATTTTGTATGGTAATTGTAAAGATGTTCAAAGGTTTAGAATAATTGAATAAATAGACGTTCATACGCTGCAATAATTGGCAAATGATTTTTTACAAAAAAAGAAGTTTCATCTTACGAAAGCAACGAGTTTACAATATTTTCCAAACCTGTTTTGCCGTACCTAATAAATTGTGATCGCAAATTGTTTTTGCAATAATTTTTGTTTAAATAAATATTTTTTGCATAATGGTTTACTTTATCATTCATAGTTTCAGGATGGATTTCGACAAGCAAAATTGTCGGAATTTATTTATTTAGTTTAAACTATTTTTTTGATTCAATATATGATTACTGAGGTATAAATATCACGTAACAGTAATTATCGTAACACTATCTCTACCACTATTAATTATACAAACAAAAGTTATAATAGAAAACTAGGGGGTGGCTCTCTACCAAGCGCATCCCCAGAAAGCGGATAGGAGAACGGTCTTAGTGAATGATCGTAAAAGACGCTTCGGTCAGTGCTGCAAAACGCTCGTCTAGTGTACAACTATGACTGGTAGCGACCAAAGCGACATCGTGGACCAGCTACCTGATCCTTAACCTAGTAGGTTAAAACAGTGTCGGATTGTGCTCAGCACGTCCGTTATACTATGCACATCTAGCGACGTGGTCATATTTCGCGGGCTGAATGTGGGAAGTCTTGGCTTAATCGCCTGGACTAAAAGGAATGAACCTCAATAAAAACTCCAATCCAAGGTGGAACAGCATATGCCGAATGATAAATGGCTGAGGGGTCAAACTCAGTCGCTAATATGCGATCTCTGGATACCAGGTGCCCTCCAGTGTATATAACCTTAACCGGTAAGAAGCTCTGCCGGATGGATTATTTAAATCTTCACTTACTGTGGGAACAAAATGAACCTAAACCTAAGGCGTTGGAGGCTGGCAAAAGCAGCGCTTCAGGGCCAGAAAGTGTGGTTGACAAACTGGTCAAGGAGACAGGCCGCTTTAGGGTGGACAAAACAAAAACAAGGATGTGTGGTGCAGCTTTCAAAAGAATTCCTAAGCCGGGTGGCAGTTCTCAAGCTCAGGTAAACCAAGTACAAAAAGGCAAAAGTCCAAAGGTCGTAAAATAAGCCAAAACAAAACGAGGGAACTCCTTTTGCAAAGGACAAAACCGGAGACAAAGAGACAGAAAGACGTCTCTTAGAAAGAATAAAATGGCGGTAATGTCTAGGAGATTTATGACAGATCTGCCCTGGCACCGAGGACGGCTATTCTGATCAACAAAACTATCAATACCTTGATTCTTTCAGAATTCACAGATGCAAACACGGCTACAATAGTGACAGAGCTAAGCGTCCCTGAAAAGAAAGAAGGAGGTAATTCTTACCTCAGCATACTTTCGGAAGAGGAACAGGAAGCCCCACTTAATACGGTGAAATAACTCATCAGCTACTGTAAAGCCGACAGGAAACATCTAATTCTTGGGGTGGACACCAATGCCCACAACACTGCTTGGGGAAGCACTGACACCAATCTTAGATGTGAGTCACTTTATGAGTACTTACTTACTACTAACATGGTGATGGCTAACAAGGGCAATTGCCCAACTTTTATAAACTCTATGAGGCAGGAGGTTCTTAATTTAACCTTAGTGTCTAGGGGGTTTCAAACCTAATAAGTGACTGGGAAGTGTCTGAGAGGTGTCTCTTTCCGATCATGTTCAAATTGGGAGGCTGTTGCATGACAAACCAAATATACAGGATTTCTAGTAAACCAATTGGGAAGGATACAGAAGTAACTTACATGACGGCATGAAGGAAGTACCAACAAAATTGTGGTCAATAAACGACTTGAAGTGAATAGTTAAACTCACAACAAATTCTATAACGGAAACCTTTAAGATAAACTGTCCCTTCAAAACCAAATAAACTAGAAGTAAAGTACCCTGGTGGAATAATGAGCTGCAAATTGCGAAGCAAGGCCAAAAGAAAATCTAACAAATCAAAAACACTAACAACTGGGAAAAATATTTATTTATTTATTTATTTAAATACAGCCGCACCACAGCAAAAAGCCAATTATGGGCGGGAACAGCAAAATACAAAATTAAAACGAATCGGATAATATAAACATAAAAGTAATTAGACGTAGGTAATACAGATATAATCCAAAACAAATAAAAGTAGTAACGTTAACGTTAAACGAGGTAAATAATGTAAATCGATCAACCAACTAGGAGTCGCTACAGAATGATTTTATCTCGGATATGGACGTATGAAAAAATATTAAATTTACGTAGAGCACTGCTGCTGCATACAGAGAAAATAGGAGATGACTCCAACACTCGCGTACGGGAAGTGAGTAGGTAGAAAGTGGTAGAAAAACGAGACCCAGGTCGAGGAACGGAAAAGATAATTTTGCCAACAATTCAGGACAATCGACAAGGTAATGAATAAGTTTGTATAGAAAGAGAAGAGAAAAAGTGTCGCGACGACTACTTAAATCGGAAAGGTTGAATCTAGCTAAAAGATCAGATTGCGGGAAATCTCTAGGAGGGTAAATTCCATCAACGTGAAAAGCTAGAAATTTTAAGAATTTGCGTTGAATGTTCTCCAGAGCGTGGATATGAGCCTGATACGTAGGGTTCCAGACTACCGAGGCATACTCCAGTCGAGTTCGAATGAGGGTTCTGTACAGCAAGAGAGGTAAGTCAGCGCTTAAAAATCTCTAGAGTTTCTGATAATAAAACCAAGAGTTTTAAGTGAAGATGAAACAATAGATCGAATGTGCGAACTAAAGGACAGAAACGATTTAAAAGTGACACCCAGATCTTTGCTCTGGTATAAGAAACGATGTGATATTTAGAAACGTTCAGATCTAAGTGGTTAGACCGACACCATTTATCAAAAAGATCAAGCCTTTTCTGAAGCACAAGAGCATCAGACATATTACGTATAACCTGAAATATCTTCATGTCATCCGCATACAGTAGGCAATGATAATCGAGAGTAGGTGCGACATCATTGATAAAGATATTGAATAATAGGGGCCAAGAACAGAGCCTTGGGGTACGCCCGAAGGGACACTTGAGACACGCGACCGGAAGCCAAGCAGCTCAACAAATTGGGTTCTATCAGATAAATAACTCTTGAGTAATTGTACTAAGTTGTTACTCAAACCAAAACGTGAAGCTTCGAAATGAGAATCTCATGGTTCAACCGATTGAAAGCCTTACTAAAATCGGTATACACAACGTCGACCTGGAAACCAGAATCCAAGGATTCAGCAAGAAACTGGTGCATAACAGTTAAATTGGTAATTGTGGAACGCCCTCTAATAAAGCCGTGTTGACAGCTGTGAAGCTTTTGGGAGATCCTAGAAGCGATGTGGTTATATAAGCAAAATTCGAAAAGTTTTGAGAAGTTACAGAGAAGCGCGATGGGGCGATAGTTAAGAACATTGGATCGGTCGCCTTTTTATGAACGGGAACAATTCGAGCAGATTTCCAATCAACAGGAAAGCGTCTGTGTTGAAGGATCAGATTGAATATGTGAAGTAACGGCGTCGACAGCACAGAAATGCAGTCTCGCAAGAAGAAGGCAGGGATGAGATCAGTGCCTGCGGTAAGTGTGGGTTTAACTTTTTATAGCGAAAAGCAGATTAGACTCGACGAAATGTTTAGGCAGAGAGATCACGTCAACAACCTGATGTTGAGGTACAAAAAGTGGTGGAGCATGTACGTCGCTAAAGCAGCTACTAAAATAAGAAGCAAAAAGTTGACAACATCATTTTGGCCGTCACTGTGAGTACCAAGGTAAGTCATATTAGAAGGTATACCGGAGGAATTGCGGAGTAGATTAATGTAAGACCAGAAATGATTAGGGTTAGACCTAATATCGGTCTGAATATTAGTCTTTATATTTCTGCGTAGCATTCTAAACCGATGAAGAGAAATAGGGTCATTAGATGATTTATAATTCCGCCAGAGAGAGTACTTCAGCTTGATATCAGAGATTATAGCATTAGAAAACCATGGCGGATATTTTGTTCTGATTTCGAGAGGACTTAGGATAAACGCATTGAATGAGTTATAGATAACAGAATATAGTTTCTGTAAAGAAGAATCAACAGATGAGTCTGTCAAGATAGGGGTCCATGATAGGGAAGAAAGATGTTCATATAAGGAGGTGTAGTTACCTTTTCTAAAGTTGTAGGACACATGAAGATTATTTCCAACAAGTTTGTGGAAATTGCCAGGTAAGCTGCGTGGAAAATCTTATAAAAAGGGTAGGATGATGGAGGTCCTCGTCAACTATTGATTGCAGTTCCTGTCAACCAGACATGGTTTGATGACAATAAAAGATCAAGTAACTTATTGTTGGAATTGGGACAAAGTTGAACTGCTCAAGAGACAGTAAGTTGCAAAAATTATTTAATTTTTGAACACGTTCGAGTACAACCTGAAAGGGAGGAGGCATATTCGGCAAAGTTAAAATCACCCAACACAATGAGATCAGGTCCATGGGTAATTGAAGTAGCTCAAGTGCCTCAAACAGTGTGATCACGTGATCATAAGACACAATTTGGGATATGTAGACTGCGACAAGACAGAATCTAGCACCAGAGGTACTTATGAATACAGCAGAAATATCGATATCAAGAATAGACTGAAATAAAGGAGAGATTGAATACAAATCCATATGCTGCACATGAAAGTTGAATTTTACCGCATGAGAACTCCGCCACCTCTAGATCTGGATGTGGCTTCGAGTGACCGGTCACATCTAAAGATGTTGAAAAGAGGGGGGAAAGTTTGGAATTATTGACAGAGTCGCTTAACCAAGTCTCAGTGATGTCAAAAATATCGATGTAAGAGATAGAGGAAACACGTTGTTGAGAAATTTTTGTTTTAGTGTTAAGGCTCCTAACGTTTTGATAGTAAATGAAGACAGAAGCGGAAGAAATATGAGATGAAAAGCAGTCAGGAGAGTTGGCGGGAAAAGGGGTAATTGCTATCCGAACCTACCAAATCTGCTTTTAAAGCAGTCAGCTTTTTTGATACATAGACAGGACAGTTCCTATCCCAAGCAGCGTCATCAGGTTTAATGTTGGGCAGAATCTGCCGAGACTACAAAGCACTTAAAGCACTCTCAAAAATTAGATTTACAGTCACCAATAGAATGTTGTTCAGCACAATTTAGAGAAGACTTATGGCAGTAGCGAGACGAATACTGGAGATCCGCAACAATTGAAGAATCGAATAACTTCTATTGCATCAAACACAGGGCAAGAATTGTATCCAATAATGATATGTCCAGCCGAAAAAGCAGATCTGTAATTTTTTCCCTCAACCTGTAAGATTGGCTTGAAATGAGCTTTTGTTCTCCTAAGAGGGTTGACCGAGATACATTTGATACTGGAGGAACCGAATAAATGAGGATTTTGTACACCAACAAACTTGACAATAGTCTCAGGCTGTGCAACTCAGTCCATCCCAGTGACTCTTATGCAGGATGGAGCTTGGTGGGTTCAGTCACTTGATAGTTTTCTGAAGAAAGGTTGACGGACGCCATCTGTTTCAATTTCCCAGCTGTTATTAGAAGAGCAACTAACGAGAATACCACCACTCCAGTATGCTTCACACCGACTCACCTAAGCCAGAGGATATAGAGATTTTTAGTACGTAAAAGATCAGCCTTAGTAGTAGAATTGCCTCTGCTGAGTCTTTTGGTTTAATCAGAACAGAGGATGCAGCGACGTTAGCATAAAGGGCGACAGTTTTTGACATCTGGAGCTTTTCAGATGGTACAGACGAAAAGATTATACTTCACAGAATTCAATGCTTCGGATTTCAGTGACAATACACCAGTTTCGACAATCTCCCCTACGTCCTTACAAATCTTCTCGATCAGGTGTAGATTTTAATTCACCAGATTTTAAATCTAATTCTTGAACAATATCATATAATGTATTTATCCAAATACGAATTTATTTTATCTTCAAATGTGACTGAACAAGAGAGATTTACTTGATTGGCATTTCCAAAATCACT
>JALBCR010004167.1:0-127500 GCA_030710515.1 Abscondita cerata
CTCTAGTATTCACATGTAATAATATTAATTAAGTGTGTAAACATTATAGAAGGTAAATAAGAACATACAATATAACAGCACAGACATTGCATGATGACGTATAATGGACCGGTCCAAGCGCCAGTCACGACAATGACGAAAAAAATAGTAGGTTAAAGAAATAGCAAACAAAATAATGGAAAACAGATAATCAAGACAAGAATACAAAACACTGCTGAACTTCAGATGTCCTTCAGATTCGTAAACCATAATATTGCTTCATCCGTTAAATTATGAATGTTTGGAAACCCTCCTTTAAACTTCGTTAATTGACAATCCTCTACAATATGTGTAACGGTCTCTGGTCTGTTTCCACAGTCACAATTTGATTAGAAATCGCACCCCATTTCAATAACATAGAGTTGCATTTTGAAAGGCCTGTTCCTATGCGATTTACTTTTGACCAAATTTTTCTTTTGATCAAAGCCCGGACTTCTATTGTTGATCATCAATGAGATGTTTATTGAAAACATCAACTCTAGATCATAATTTTTTCCACTCTTCAACTTCAGAAAAAGCAGTACTTAAGTAGTCTTGCATCCATATAGGACTTCGAGATTTAAGTCTTTTAGCAGGAGGGTAGAATGTCATTCCAAATTGGTAACTTTCTGTTAAGTTGGCATTTATCCCATTCTCGTTTTAACGCTGGTTTTCGTCGAATGTCTGATGGAGTAATATTACAAAGAACAGGAAGCCAATCGAGAGGAGTAGATTTAATGGTTCCACTAATTATACGCATAGTGCAATTTAACTGGCCATCTATTTTTTTTGTATGATAACTATTCAACCAGACAGGAGCACAATATTCTGCTGTAGAATAAACTAATGCCAATGCAGCTGTACGAAGTATCTTTGCATCTGCTCCCCAAGTTGTTCCAGCTAATTTTTGAATGACATTATTTCTTGTTTTAATTTTTGTTTGACTTTTTCTAAATGATCTTTGTAAATTAAAAACGTATCTAAAGTTACTTCCAGATAAACTGGGTTAAAATTATGGTTTAACTTTGTATTAGTAAAGATAACATTAAGTTTTTTACAATTTTCTCTATTACTTAAATGAAAACAAGAAACCTCTGTCTTTTTAAGATTGGGGCATAATCGCCATTTTTTAAAATAATTTTCTATAATACGCAAATCATCAGATAGTTTATTTTCAATTTCGAAAAAATCTGAATGTTGAAATGAAAATGCCATATCATCGGCGTAGACGAATTTTCGACATTGTAAAGAAGGAAAATCAGAAATATATTCATTATTTGAAAATCTAAATTTACTGCTCTTATCTCCAACAAAACTCTAAACTTCCGATTAGACAACATATTTTCAATAAAAGAAATAATGAAGTTAATAATTCGAGATGCATATAGCCCGTGTGCAGACAAAAATGCATATGCCTTGGTAAGAAGAGCTTCCTTGATCATAATCGAATCAGCGTAGTCTAAGCCGACGTTATAAAAAAGATAAATAGCATTTTCGAAGCAGACGTAACTCAAACCGCCAAACGTTCTCTAATTGTTGACAGCACTTGTTCAGCACCATTACGTAGTTAATGCTTGGGGTAATTGTAAATGATTAACTTTGAAAGGTTACGACCCTTCGGCAATAAGAACTGATGACATTGATCATACGGAAATGAACCCAAATAAAACAACGATATCTTATGTACGTCTTTTAGATTTACTTTATTGTGACATATGGATGTTCTAAGGGCATCCATAAGATAACCACACAACTTAATATGCACGTCTTTAAGACATCGTGATGTCGTACTAGGACATCTTGTGTATGTACCGGGTGGCCAACTAAGAATAAACGCCGGCTATATCTCGGGAATTATAAATCTGACAATATTGAAAAAAAATATTTAATAAGTAAATCGACTACGTGAAATTACGGGAAATTATTTTCAAGTTTGTAAGATGGCCGCTAGGGAGCGAAACTGTAGTGGCCGATCATATAATTGGTTCTTTCTCCAAAAATATGCAAATATAAATATATTTTAAATATTGCCATAGTAAAGACTGCAAAATTTCTGATTTTGTTTGTTAGAGTATTTTACTCTCTCTTATAAAATGTAGTGGTGGGGGAACGTCAAACAAGTTTTTATTTAAATGGAAATAACTTCGGTATAAGTTAACAGAATTGAACAAACTAGGTCTCGTTTAAAAGAACTCTTTTTACTTAATAATATGCTGTATAAAGATAGTCCGACTAAATTTTGACACGATAGCAGAGGGCGCTGTTTAACATTACAACAATTATTGCGCATTATAATGAGATTTTTAAATAGCACCTTATGTATCTTTTTACAAAGTTAAATAGAGGACAAAATTGCTAAATAGTCAAATGTCACAGGTATTCCTACCGGTGTATATAATGGGACCTCTTTAGAATGTGAAGAGGACATTTAAGAAAGTAATAGAACGGTGCTATTGGATAAACTGCAAAGAAGACGTTAATGAGTGGTACCTCAAGTGTGCTTTGAGTGTATCAGGTGTAGTAAAGAAAATGAAAACACCTATAAACCAGTACCATGTTGGAAACCCGTTTGAAAGGGTAGCGTTTGACATACCAGGTCCGTTCCCCGAAAGTGATGCTGGAAACAAATAGATTGTGCTGGCAATGCATTATTTCACCAAATGGACAGAAACATATGCCATACCAAACCAATAGGCAGCAATAGTAACAGACGTATTAGTAATAGAATTTTTCTGGCGTTTTGGAGTTCCCTTGAAATTACATTCAAATCAAAAGCGGAAGTGTCTGCCATCAGCTGTTAAGAATCAAGAAGACCTAAACGACGTCTAATTAACCCTAAACATACAGCATGAAGTGGACCTGGCGAAGGTTGTTGACAAACATCAGAAATATTGGGACACGAGAGTACAGGTCAATCACCTGCCTGCGTAACTTTTGTTGATAAAATACAGTTGTCATGCAATCTGCAATTTGGATATAAATCTGATGAGGAAGTTGCAAGAGAAAATAATGTCACTAAACTCCGGAAGAGATTAGATGACATACATGATACTGTCCGAAAGAAGTTACGGTACGACGTTCAAGCCCAAGAAAATGGATTCCAACCAGACAACTTGGTATGGTTATGCAATCTCCAGAGAAGGCGTGGGTTGTCCTTAAAGCTGCAACGACAATGGGAAGATTTGTACAAAATTATGGCCAGACTTAATGACGTCAGTTACTGTATTTCAAAACTACCAAGAGGAAAAGTACATTGTGATCGTCTAACCCCATACGCTGGTAACAACAATGCGGCGACCAATTTAATTCGGACGAGAGTAATAACGAATAAAACACGAAACAAGAATATGAAGAAGACTTCCATGAATTTATATTAAAGTACCGTTGTACGACCAAAGCAAGGTTCGGAGTTAAGACTGAGGTTCAACAAGACCTCTTTGATGTACCTGAAGAGTATTTGTTTGTACATTGTGTGGCTCAAGATCAGTGCGCTAAAGAAATTTGGGTTATCTTTAAAAGATTCTTTGGACGAGAAGATGAGTTTCGTAGACAACAACCTGCTGTGAGCCAAATTTTAAATTGCGTGACAGAAGATGTTCCATCTATCACTTGGTTTCAACAAAACTGTCTTACCACAAACCCACCTACAAGGACCTGTAAAATATTTTAAAGCATTTCAAGAAGGGCACCGAGATCAATAACATCAACAAAATAACAATGCCTAAGCTCGACTAGAGTTTAGATCATTGATATCCGTCGTGATGGAAAGATGATATAATAATGACCGCACTACAATACACTTAAATAATAAACTAGCTGTGTAGGAGTTCTGTTTACTACCGTTTACACAGCTGGCTATACTATCTCTATTGTGGTTAATGTCTTTACAGTCTATCTAGCACTACTTTCACTACGGTATTTATACGGTAATGTTAGTGGTAAAATATATGTCGTCACAGATTACTCTCTGGCCAGTGGTGAAAAAATTCACTACAATTCAGGCTCTTGTTGGTTTAAAGCAAATTTATCTAGATGCAATAGTGACGATTGAGGCGCTTGAAGTATGTGTTGTTGTTGCTGCTGGTGGATGCTGCAGTTGTGGGGGTTGTATTGGCGTTGCTTTGATGTTTTCGATGCCACAGGGCCATCCGGAAAACTAATCAAGGATGATGCGTTGCGTGCTGCCGCTTAGTGTGGTTGCTGCAATGTTGTATGTTGCTGCTGCATATGGTGTTGCTTCAGAGGAGGATTGTGCGAATACGTGTGCTGTATTCGACAGCGGTACGACGTCGGAACCGAGCATGATAAACTACGTGAGGTGGTACCGACTTGTGTTTATACCTGTATCTGACCGAATACTTGGGGCCGGTAGTTCCAGAACGAATGCTTGCGCAAGTATGGTGCTAGAAAGCGTCCTGTTTATGACAGGTGGTAGACGTCAAAACGGGGCTTTGCAGGCTTCGTGATATGTGTAGCCGAGCATGTGGCTCCAGCGCTGATTTACCTAAAAGACTTGAGTTTCTGGGTTCCGTGATGTGTATGCGGTGAGATCGTTGACGGGTGTGTTGTAACAAAACGTAGGGCGTAGTCTTGATTTGGTAGCCCTCTAAAGCAACGATGCACTCGTTAGGTGCGCAAGTGTTTTTGTCTGAGAATCCACTAGGGTTAATTTGGTAGGTGTTCCAGTAGTGGGTGTTTCTTGGTTGGGTTAATTGTTTGGGCGATAGAGTTGATAAAACTGTGGTTGAACGGTTGCAGGCGTGTGCCGAGGAAACAGGAAAATTTTTTCGTTTTGTTGTGCTACCGTTTACACCTATGCTTAATGTCTTTACTGTCTATCTAACACTATTTCTACTACGGTATTTATACGTTTAAATACATGATAATTTAAACGTTAGCATAATTTAATTTTTTTGGGGTAAACCGCATAACCTTTCTGGGCAAAGGAAGACTATGAACTGTTTCTTTTATTAACAAGGACGGGATTACCGTTACCGTCACGACCCATTCTACAAGTACCGAGGCTCAAATGTTATTCTGGGACAAAGCAGTCTTAAGGAGGGGGCAGTGTTACGCCACTAGAGTGACTAGAATAAGTTAGAATGTTGGAGTTCTAGAACTTTCGTTCTTCTTAAATTTTATTCTACAGCTATAAAAGCGTAGTCATGTAGTTATTGAGTTCAGTTGCGAATTGTCATTTAGTGCAAGGTGATATAAATTATAACGTGTAATATTGTTTGTAATTATCTGTACTTGTTTACAATAAATAATCTATATACCTGGTGTCTCAGTTGTATTGTTCCAATGGCGTATCTCCGTTAATTAAAAATTTATAAGTTTAAAATTTGGGGCATCAAAATTACGCCTACAAAGCCTGTTTTAGTTAAAACTTTTAAAATTCGATTTCGTTTCTATTCTTAAATCAAAAATAAACGTGTGATACTTCAAATTATGAGAAAGTATACCGGGTATATAAGTATATTAAGCTCCGTGTAAATAACTTCAGGGTAAATTAGATGCCTTAAAATTCACAATTATATCTTTTTAATTAACGAAGATAACGCGGTATAGTGTAATACGATCTGACTGTGTTTATACTTATCTCGCGGTTGTGAATGAGACAAGAAAAAGTAACGAAAATAATTGTAACAATCTTATAGTTAAAGGAAAAGAAGTAGGATGTGTTTTGGGCGTTTCCGTCATCGTTCTCGTTGTAGTCCCAGAGGTACTGCAATTTTAGGTTAGGGTGCGATACCATGCTTGTAAGAAAGTTTATTGCTGCTTGGCGTAGTAAGTCTCTTATGTAAGGTGTCTGGAGGTCTTTGAAAATCATGGAGTTGCCGACGAACTACAGGGCGATCGGCGGTTGCGATTACCCTGAGGAATTTGTTTTGCAGCTTTTGGATACGTGACGTGTTTTTTGGCAGCGTACAACCAGGCTGGCGACGCATACGTCATTGTGGGACGGATAACAAATTTGTAAAGAAAGAATTTGTTATCTAGTGACAAGACGCCGTTTCTTCCTAAAAGAGGGTAAAGTTTGGTGAGGACTGTGGAAGCTCTGAAGGTTACATGGGTGTTACTTAGGTAGTTACAGTAGTTTTGGAGTAAGACGTGGTTTTTTCTGGGTTCAATATAGTATGTGGGTCTAAATTGTAGTTCTAGTGAGTCTACGAATCTTCTTCAATCTGCGAGCAGCTGGGACGCCAATTTAAATCTCACTCGCCTTCTTCAAACTCAAGAACATTTGCTGTGTTCTCCGTCATAATTGCGACACAGTGTACTGTAATATTGACATAAAGCTCATTGCGTCCCACTGGAATGCAAGTTCTGCCCATAACACAATACTACGCCGCTCCCGTTTTAAAAAGTGTACTTACCAGACTTATTTATAACAGTGTTCACATTCCTGAAGCACATTGCTTAAATACATTGTTTAAAATTAAAATCACATTTTCCTTCGATATCAATTTTTTGGGGTTGGTGATAAAAATCAAAAATGTCGGGCGGGGAAAACGTATTCGTAGTAGTCGCCGCCCGAACTTTTCCGCGGTTCTTGCAGCATATCTCGAAAATTATCGATCTGAGCAATTCGCGGGATAGGATCAAAATTGTTGGCCGTAAAAAACCGAGAAATTTCAAAAATTTTCTCCTTCACGACGCGATAACTTAAAAAATGTCGCTCCAATTAATTTGCGGAATAGGACCAAAAATGTCGGATGTCAAAAAAAAAAAAACTATTGGACCCGTTGATTTCGGCCTATTTAAACAAATCCATTTGTTTCTGAAAACTTATTTCTAGCTTATACCTCAAAAGCTATTGATTTTTTGAGTTTGGTGGAGAGGGAACAAAGGAATTTGACGCTTGTTCCTGCTCGTAAAGCATCAGACCATATGCAAATGTTCGGTAAACGTTAAATATATTATAAGGTTACTTGTTTTACCGTATCCTGGAAGACCAGGAAAGAAGTGGTATGCTTCATTTATAAAGCGACATTTCGAAGTGAGCAATAGGGTATCTCAAAATTTGTCTTCTGGGCGGACAGCTGTCAATAAAGAAAAAATTCCTCATTGGTTCTAAGAAATAGGAACTTATTTTGAAGAAAACTAGTATATGTCCATCTTAGAATACTCAACTAGAGTGTTTAATGCTGATGAATCCGCATTTCTTCTATCGCCTAAACAAAGTAAAGTCTTAGCTAAGAAAGGATCATCTACAGTGTACAGTTTCACAGCAAATAATGATAAAGAGTGCATGACAGCCCTATTGAATGCCAATGCAGCTTGCCTGGTGGCACCTCCTATGGTTATTTTTTAATATGAAAGAATCCCTCTACATGTTAGCAATAAAATGCCATTAGAATGGGCAATTGGTAAAAGTGAAACTGGCTGGATGACTGGCCAAACGTTCAATGAATATGCAGTAAACGTTTTTTTACCACGGTCAAAAGAAAATAATATCTCTTTGCTCATATTATTTTTTGTCGATGGACATTCTAGTCACTTAACTCTTCCTCTCAGTGACTTAAGTTCGAAAAATGGGATCATACTGGTAGCTCTGGTTCCCAATTATGCCCATATTACACAACACATGGACGTGGCCGTTTTCCGTACTCTAAAATGTGCTTGGAGGGAAGCCGTTCAAAAATGGAAAATCACAAACAATGGTACTAAGGTAAAAAAAGAGGATTTCGCTCCAATATTGAAACAAGCAGTTTCTTCATCGGTTACACCGGATATACTTGCTAATGGTTTTAAACTTACTATAATAAATATTTTAAAACAGGACATGTCGTCGATACTCCGGGGCAACTATCACTAAAATATACAGCAAGTGTAAAATTCAATGACAAACTATTATATTTTAAAAAGTTCATTAAAAATGCAACATTATTGAAATTTCGAAGTACCACAAATGATCAGTGGGATGGTGATAAAAAAGACGAAAGTCTGCATCATGTTTAAAACTCAACTGTCAAAATGACAAAGATGAAAACAAAGTACCTCGGCCAAAAGAAACCGAAAATAAATTATCTGATATCAGTGACAACAAAGTTGATGCAGGACAGGATAATATCCAGGTGAAAATGCCGACTATAAATGAAATACGAGTACATATGAAGACATTACATTAGATAAACCTCAGGCATCTAATTGCTATAATGAAAATGAAGATGTGCCCCAACCATCTACGTCATTCAGAAGTTGCTTGTTTTGGCCAAAGTCCGATTCAAGACAAACAAAAAGAAAATCAAAGAAAAAATTGCCAGCTGTAGCAACTTCAAAAAAGTGGAAAGAATATCATCTGAAAAAAGAAAGACTGAAACAAGAAAACGAAAAGGCCAAAGCTGAACGAAAACTGAAAAGAGAAGAAAAATTCAAACATTAAAAAACATTAAAAAGGTTTTATCATCATCTTCTTCAGATTCAAGTCGAGAAGTGGTCTTGGAATCTGAAAAGGAACTTTATCACAACTTGCCCCCAATTTCCAATCCAGTGCAGCAAAACTTTGCTGTTGGCAATTTTGTCAATTAAGGAAATTAAGGAGAGTAGTGCCTTTGTCAGCGTGATGCAAATGGGTCTAGCAAACACCTGGAAGTGGCCTTGTAAAAAAAATAGTTTACAGTATGAGTTCAAGGACATCATGGAGATAATAGAAGAACCTTTTAAGGCCAATGGGAGATGGGCACTCCGCGTCCTAGAATTTTTGAAATATGCTGATTATTTCTGATTTACTTTATGTTTCACTACTATTTTTCGTGCCTTCCCTTTTCAGACGATGCTGTAACTGACTTGCCCAAATAAGTTATCCATTTAGAAATTTAAATTGGGTAATACACCCACCAGTTTCAGATCTCTCCGAAATTGGTACTAATAGCAAGGCAATTCCTCAATAAATATGTTTTCAATATTTTTCACATCGTGTCAGTTATTGGTTCATCTATTGGATATGTGTCAAAATTAGTATGTCAGTTATAGGGGTCATTGACATGCTTATTAAAAAAAATCAAAAATAAATTCAAAATGAGCAATAACTAAAAAATAGCCAATACTTATCTTTGATAAAAGCAAAAATACAACAGAAGACTAAGTCGTTGTCGTGTCCTTAGTTGTCAATAGAATCGAGGCAGATACACATCGTATACTTTAATTACTATATATTACACACAGTGATTCATTACAATCTCTCACACTTATTTTAATATAACATAATTAAGCCAATACATAATCTCTTAACTGATACTGTAGTCGGCGTATTCTTTTTGTTCCGAGCTGGTTAAAATCTTTTGACGTAGAAGGCTGGACTGAAATAACTTCTTCAGGTTGGTCTGGAACCCGGTCTGGATTTACTTTTGAGGGATATATTAGGCGAGATGTTCTTCCTTGATTTGTTCCATTTTCTTCCGCTGCCGTAGAGAGTTGGAAGTCTGGCACGCCGGTGAATCTTACATGTTTCCCACCGATAGGAACTTCACATGGTCAAAACTGGTTAACATGCCGTTTGAGATTATACCCATCTCCCACACTAAATTTTGGTTTGCAGGTAACTGGTAAGGATCTTTTTTGGGATTTTGGAGAGCGGAGAATGTCTAATTTGGTTCGGATCTGTTGATTGAGCTATAATTCTGCAGGTGTTTTGCCCGACTGTAGAGGAATTGCACGGAATCGATATAGAATCTCTCGAACTAGATTTCTTATCGGTGTCAAAGTGTTGTGCATGCATTTTAATGTATTTTTCAGGATTTGAACGATTTCAGGTTCATCCCACGGATGATTTGCAACTTTTACCAGATTTTTCTTTCTTTCAGCACACATTGTACATGAACGCACGTAACTTTCAATTTCCTTATTGATGTTAGGCCATTAGCAATAAGTCGGGATAATGCCTTCATTTTAGCAATTCCGCAGTGAGTAAGGTGCAATTCTTCAAGTATTGCCGGACGTACTGATTCTGGAATTAGTACTCTTTGGCCCATGAATAGTATTCCTGAATGGAGGCTGTAAGTTGGATCCATATTTTTGCCTCCTCTCCTTTTAATTGTGTTAGTTCGTTGTCTTTTAAAGTTTCAGTTGGAATTGTTTTGCTATTTATTGCAATTGAAGAAATTTGATTTATGGTTTGTTCTTGAATGATGTCATCTTCGTCTACAATTGTTTGGTTTTTTCCTACTAGAGCACATGAAAAATAATCAACGTTTAAGTGGTTTGACACTTAAGTAAGAAGCATATCGAAGTAATCGTGTGGATGTAATTGAGGGTAGTTTAGCGTTTTGGTTGAAAATGTGCATGATTGGTTTGTTATCCGTTATTAACACAAACTGTCTTCCGTGTAAGTACATTGAAAATTTTTGAATCGACCAATATATGGCTAAGGCTTCTCTGTCCAACTGGCTGTAATTTTGTTCGGTTGAAGACAATGATCTTGATGCAAAACTTATAGGTTGTTCGATGTTATTTGTAGTGTGTGATAATACCCCGGCGATACCTTTAGGACTGGCATCACAAGCCAAAATAATTGGAAGTGTTGGGTCAAAAGGAACTAATACTCGATCGATGGCAATTTCATTTTTTAACTTCAAAAATGCTGCTTCACAGTTTGCTGTCCAACAAAATTATTTATTATTGTTTAATAACTCTCTTATTGATGATGTAGTAGTTGAAAGATTCGGTATAAATCTCGAGTAATATGTGTCATTCCTAAAAAAACATCTGACGTCATCTACATTTTGAGGTCTTGGCGAGTCTAGTATAGCTTTTACTATCTCTGGAGACTTTAAAATCTTATTTTCGCTTATTACTTAACCCATTTAAGAAATTTGTGTCTTAAAGAATGGACATTTATCTTTGTTAATATGCAAGTTTTATGACTTTAAACGTTCTAAACATGATATAAGGTTCTTTTGGCAAACATCGTAAGTTGGCCCGTGAATAATAATAATGTCATCGAAACAGTGGCGGCTTGTCCATATGGTCATTTGGTCAATGACCTCCCAAAAATTTTGACAATATATAAAAAAATATTAATTATTACGTGTTTTATTAAAATAGGTAATTTATTGGCAAAAGTCCCAAGTCGTTAGTATAATAACTTAAAATTTATCGGCTGTCGTTCGTAATTCATCCTCTTCAACCTTGGGCTGGCGGTGCGAATTGTCCTCATTGAATTAGATCTACCCGGAAAAACTCGAAAAACGTGCAGCGCCCGAATAAACGCGAACGTCCGAAGCAATAATCAACTTTGGGTCATGAGCCGGGTTCCGTAGTTTACGTTGACTTCCTATAGGGTGTACAACTACGCTCGATTTTTGATTCGATTTTCGTGTGTTTTAAATCAATTTAAGAATTCATATTGATATTTTTTACTGTTGTTGTGTTGTTTTGTAAAAATACTATTTTTGGTTCGCGTGTGCGTGCGCTATTACAGAAAATGTCGGTAGTGCAGAAAATTAAACAACTAAAAAGTGCTAACGAACATAATTTTACAAAATTAGTTGAGTTCAAGGCAAATGGTCGTCCTTTTCCAGAACTAAGTTTACGACAAACTAGCAAAGACAAAAATAAAGATGTTCATCGAAACTTTCGCAAGGTAATGTACGATTTAGCTGCTGGATATGTGGTTGTGAAGTATCAAAAGTATTTTACTGTTTTGTTTGTTTATTATTTTCTAAAGACTCGTCAGACTCGCTATAGTGCAAATCCGGTGTAATTGATTCAAAACATTTAAAAGAGGAAATAAAAAACATGCTTCGTCTGCAGAACACATGAAATGGTCAATAAATTTTGCAACCGTTTGATATTCGTACACAGCTAGACAATGCTTATAGAAAATCCCTTAGAGATTTTAATGAAAATGTTTCAAAAAATCGCTATATTTTGAACAAAATTGTAGATTGTATAAAAATTTGCGCTGCATTTGAGTTATTTATATTTTTTTAAGTATGCCTATTTTTTAAATTAATTTTTGACCTCCCAGTATGATTGACCACGAGCCGCCACTGCATCGAAATATGTAGAAATTCCGTTCAATCCTGATAAAATTTGATCAATTATTCTGTTGAATTCACTAGGTGCCGTTTTAATTCCGAAAGATAATCGGTTCATTTTGTACGTACCTCTGTGTGTTGCAATTGTTTGAATTATTTGGCTATCATCGTCGACTTGTATAAATCAAAAATATTTTGAATTTCGTAAACTGTTTAAAATATCTTCTACTTTAAATATAGGATAATGAGAGCCTTGTAATTGAGGATTAACAGCTATTTTATAATCTACACACAAGCTTACTGATCCGTCTTTTTTAGGTATGACAACCAAGGGTGAACCCCAGTCAAAACAATTTATTTTTAAAATAATGCCTTGTTGTTCCAATAAGTCCAATTCTGCGTTTACTTTTTCTCGTAATGCAACCGGAATGTCTCTGGTTTTATCAAAAATGGGTTTCGAATTATTTCTAAGTTGAAGAGAACATTTAAAATTTGGAATACATCCAACCTTTGGCTCAAAAATGTCATTGTATTTTATTAACAATTTATCAATATTAAGCGTTTCCAATTGATGTATATTTTGCGATGAATCGAGTTCATTTAGGTTGATGTTTAAATGTCGAATCCAGGTACGACCTAATAAAGGAGTTCTGTCATTTTCAACGATAAATAGAATTTCTGAAGATTTTTTCTTATTGTACTCTACATTGATTCGAGTCATTCCTAACGGTTTGAAAATATTGCTGGTACAGGGGAGACTGTTGTATACTGGGACAATATTCTTGTAATTGAAATAGAAAATTCTAATATATTCAAAATTAGTTTGTTTATCAACAGCTGCAAAAATTTTAACAATTTGACTAAGAAAAAATTGAAGGTCCCACTATACACCACTTTCCCACTATGCAACCACCCCATGTTGCATACTGGGAAAGATGCATGTGTATAGTGGGACAATGGTTTTTGAAGCCAAATAAATAAATACAAAAATAAATGTTGGTCGTTTATTGACAAAATAATAAATCTTCTAAATAAACTGAGTAGGTCGCCCAATCGTGATGATAGGAAAACATCTCTCAACATAACTTTAACTAGAAAACATAACTTGAACTTATAGTTTTCATTTTACCTATCAAAAATAAATATATTCGGATAGGTAGTGCAAATGGGAAAGTATTAACTAGGCTATAAATTCAAAACAAGAAAGAAATTAACAGTGGCGAGAAGCATTATTGCATATGAAAGTCCTCGAAATCGAAATCAAAAAGCCACTGCTTAGCTGCTCTTTCAGTTCCACCAGAAGCAAAAGGCATTGGAAGTTTTTGAATGATATTTTCTTCCGACACAATATCTTCATCTCGGTTTTCAGGAAAGCTGAACCTATTATTTGGTATCTCATTTTGATCCTTCATAAATTCATCGGAGATATCCGCATCTGAATCATCATCACATATTTCAGTCACTGAATAAATTTCTCTTAACTTCCTTGGCCTTCTCAATTCTCTATCGCTTTTGAGATGTTTTTTCCAATTTCAACCTCAATATTTCTTTCTTCTCTTCAATTATGGGAGTATCAGTCAATACAGTAGAAGTAGTTTTTTTCCTGGCACTAGTATTTGTTTTTCGAGGTGCAGCCTTTGCAAATGGTCTTACAGCTTCCGGGGTAACAACATTTTCTTTGAGTGATTTTATTCCAGTGCTAGACATTCCAGAGCAACTTGGAATTGGATTTTCAACAGAGTTATCTGCAGTTGAACTGGTTTCTCGGTTTCAATTCGGTCTGACACGTAGGAGCCTAAAAAGTCACAATCTTGAAATATTTCAACATTTAAAGGACAAATGCCAGTTTTTTGAAATCCTTTGATAATGTTTTTAGGTGTGAAAGCTAGTGGAAAAGGTTTTCCAACTATATCGGCGATGTTTTAGATTGTCACAGGAATACCGGGGTTTTGTAGTATCCAGTCATCCATTGATCTGTTGTAGTAGATTTTGAAAGGACCAAAACAACTGACGTCCAAAGGTTGCAAGCGATGGCTACAGTGTGGTGGTAATGTAAGAAGAACTATGCCATGTTTTTTGCAATATTCAAGTACCCTAACATCTGTATGACTCTCGTGGTTATCAAGAATAAGTAAAATTTTATTGTCATTGTTACAATGTATGGTGTCTGAAACATGCTGTAAGTATTCTATAAAATTACTACCACACATCCATCCACTAGCATTTGCTGTTCCTTTTGATCCAGGGGGAGCACCAAGCAGCTTGAAATGTATGCGTGGAAATACGAAGAAGGGTGGTACAAATGTCCCATTGGCGCATATAGTGGCACACATTGTTACTAGTATACCTCTTTCGCCACTGGTAATTTTACCAACCTGTTTTTGACCACTTGGTGCAGCTATTTTTGGAGGCTTATGTACAGTAGTTACACCAGTTTCGTTACAGTTAAAAATTTGGTTGGGCTTGAAACTGTATTTGTCCAGAACTGTACGCAAGTTTTTGAAAAAAGTTCTACATTGTGCCGGTTGAAGCTAGTTGCGCGACTCAGACTTGTGGCCTCTAGCTTCTTTGCTTGTTAATCCGTAGCACATTTGGGATGAAGTAACTAAATATTCGCTAAGCAGTCGTTCTTCATCGTCACTGAAAATTTGCTTAAAGCCATGTTGCCTCTGAAAATTTACTTCCTGCGTGTTTGCTTCATTGTTTCTAAGAACAGCCTCTACTTCCTTTCGCATTTTTTCAGCATTCTCAAGGTGTATTCTCCTACTCTCAAGAAACGATTTTTATTTTTTCGCCCCCTTTTCTTGTCCATTTCTGGAAAAAAAAGGTAATTAGAGAGTTAAACTTGAAAGAAACAAAAATATTCTATTATAGAGCAAAAAAAAAAATTTTGTCCCAATATGCAACCCGAAAATTCTGTCCCACTATACACTGTCCCACTATACACCCGTATACACTTTTTAACATTTTCGGAATTAAAAAAAAAACAAACAAATAACATTGAAAAATAACCTCAACTCACCTTCAAGACACCTTCGGGCACAATTATTCTCAAATACGAAACAAACAAATGAATATTTCTGGCCTAAACTGTGCTCAACACGTGGTCATATAAAAAAACTTTGACACCCTGATGCTCACATTAACGAGATTGACGCCATACTAAAGACTCTAGCGGCGAGTGGCAAGGGAATATCTACTGCGCATATATGATGCAGTTGACACAACTGTTTTCTGTATTTTAAGCGATACCGTTGACGGGCAATTTGAATTGTCCCACTATGGAACCTGTCCCACTATACAACAGCTTCCCCTAAGACCTGAATCTTATGTTGGTTGGTTGAATTGCAGGTGTAGGTTGAATTTTTTTAAAGCAATATTCTGGAATAAGAATGAAACCAGCTCCAGAATCGATTTCAAATGTTTGAGGTTTACCTTCGAGTTTTACGTTTACAAAATATTTTTCTGAATCAGGCAAATTCGTAGGAATTTCTGCATAAATGTCGACTATGGAATTTATATTTGGCTCATTAGAAGAATCTATGAAATCGTATGAATTATCTTCATTTTCAGTATCGAATTGAATGTTTTGATTGCGATTTTTTAATAAGGTTGAAATGCAAACTTTGCTAAGGTGACCGGATTTTTTACATTCGTGGCAATATAATTTTCACGAGTTTATTTTGCATTCTTTTGTTAGATGATTCTTGGTAATTAATACGTCTGGAAGTATGTGACTTCGCGCAATGTTTACGGTTTCTCCTTGTGAACTCACGACGATTGCTACTTTTTTGTTGATAAGAAATTCGATTTATGTTTCCGTTTGACTGCGTTATTACTGGATTTGAAATTTTGACGCTTCGAATGCTAACACTGTTTCGACTGCTTTTTTGAATGTTAATTCTTTGATTTGAAGTAATTTTTCTCTAACTTTTGAATCCCAAATTCCTCTGATAAATTGAGCTCTAAGAAACAAATTTGCGACTGATTTGTTACATAATTCTCAATTAAATTCGCATGTAGTTATAAATTTTCGTAATTCGGATACGTAAACAGTAATACTTTCGTTAGGTTGTTGAATTCGGGAAAGAAAACGATGTTGTTCGACAATTACGTTAGGTTTCGGACACAGATGATTTTCCAATTCGAAAACCGCTTGTTTTTTAAATAAACTTGACATAATTATGTTATCAGAAACATGGCTTATTCAGGACATTTTTGACTCTGAATTAGAATTTATAAACATGATCATATATAGAAAAGATAGGCCTTTAGAAATGGATAAAAAAGGTGGAGGTGTACTAATTGCAGTGAACAACAAATTTAGCTCAAAAGTTATACCCACCTTATTTTCTGACATTGAGATGTTATTTGTCCTATTCTCTATTGGACCTAAAAATTTAATTGTGGGAACTGTATATTGTCCTCCGAATAGTTACTCTGAGTATTACAATAAAATTTCTATTACTATTGATAATATTATGCAAATGTAACAGCAGGTAGTCTCAGCAGGGCTTATCTTATAGAAGGACTGTAGAATGAATCATTACACTAAGCACGTTTGAGAAAATAGGTAATTTACGTTGCTTACTTAATTTTTTCTTTAAAGAATATATTTGAAGGTATCGCTAATTAAACACCATAGCTCGATTAATTATCGAATCAAAATTTTGTTTAGGAAATGTTTACAAAATAAAATTAGAAATAATTTTGATTTAAAAAACGTCTACAAGCAATAACTTTTAAATTAAATCAAAAACTAAACATGGTTATTTGGGTTGACTGATTATTACTTATTTTAAATAAATCTAACCTACTAATTATTGTAAGTTATTAAAAAAAATCATTAAACTCTCTATTCATAATATTTAGTCCTTACAAAATGTATATTTTATGACGTTTCATTTTTTTCTGTAGTTAATATAAAAAGTGAAAATAAAAACTAAGGCAATTCTTATTGTCAACGTATATATTTAGTTTTTGACAAGAATTTATTACATAATTATAATTAAGATACCAAGTTATAGTTTAAAATTAAATGAAAACTTTTTTTAAATAAAGGTATTACTATATAAATAAATATAAGAAATCAATAATGGGTGTGACCTCCATTATTATTGATACATTCTTGGAGGCGTCTGCTCATTGACGCTATCAAGGTATCAATATAATTAATATTAATCGTTTCCCATGCGGTATCAATGGCTGCAATTAGTGCATTACGGTTTACTGGTATAAAATTTGGCCCTTGTTGTCTTCGGATAACAGCAAGTATTCGAGCCCAAACATTTTCGATAATGTTAAAATCTGGGCTTTTGCTGGCCAGGGTAACAGCTCCAAGTTATTTTCTTGTATCCAATTGCGCACAACCCGCGAAGTATGAATAGGGACGTTGTTCTTTAACAACAAAAATACATTATGAAAATGTTAATTCAACAGATCCCGAACTATTTTTTGGAGAAAGTATAGTGAAATAAGAATACTTTCTTGTTGGAAAACATAATCTTTGTCTGGATAAAACACTTTGACTGAAGGTTTCATAATAGTTTCCAAAATATCTAAATACGCAGCAGACTCAAGACGTCCATCGATAGCCCAACAAACTCCTAGACCCCGCGCACATATCGCCTTGCAAATTCCAGACCATGTCTCATATTTTCGCCACTGAGAACTTCTTTCGCAGCAGCATTATTCTTCTTTATTCTCATCTCCTTTAATCTTTTTTGTGCAGTTATACGGCATCCGGGAAAATGTGTATCTGCTATAGCCCTGGAGTATGTAGCAAATGGTTGTTCTGTTACTTAATGAAACAACTCGAGATCTTGAGCACGTGTAGATACTTTAGGTCTACCACTTCCGATGGCTCTTTCCAAAGTGTGTTCAAGATTCCATTTTACTCGGTAATGCCCTACGGTGCTTTTTGGTATATCTAACATACGTGAAATTTTACGCACGCTACGGCCCGCCGCTAATTCCGAAACAATCCGCGCTTTCAAATCAGCACCGAAATGAGGTGGCATTTTCACAACACTTGAAATTCTAACTAAAATGAAATTTACATTTCTTACTTTATTTATTGGTTCACACTACCCCTTTTCAAACAGTATGTAATTGTTTATTTATTACATACTTCTAATGACCAATGTAACAACCCTCAGAGTAATATGACTCAAAGGAAGTAAATTAAACAAGCAAGGATATTGTTATTGAAACTTATTCATAAAGTAAAAGCCATTTCCTTATAATGCTAATGGACAGGATTTTCTTTTAAGTATTAAGATTACAATAGAGGACTTATAAACTTTCGAAAATATCTAATTATAAATATTTACACTGCAATTGCTAAATTTCCTTAATAATTTCTTAGCAATAACATACACGTTCTTGGTTTTTAAGTTGTCATAAATTTGATATGATATAAATTTGTGTTTCTAATATTACATCACAAACTAATCTTTATTTGCCAAAAATTGTTGCTTAAGTTGTAAAGCTTCGTACACACCTGAACAACAAACCGAGCAACAAACATAACAACGAACCGAAAGTCAAACAGAACGACAAACGATCTTTTATGATTTCCACAATCCGAACAACAAACGGAACGTTTGTGCTGTTCCCATAATTATTTTCAGTAGTTTTCAGTTCATATATATTTATTATTGAGAAGAGAAAATTGCGGAAAACAAGAAGATAGTGCCAACCAAATTTTTACGCACAAAAAGAGTAAAAATTATAATTTACTTCGCTTTTTTTTATTTTGGAAATTTCCCGCCCAAATGATGCTAATAGGGACATCATTTTTTTCTTGCATTCTTAAACACTGATTAATTTAAAACATTTTTCTTCTGTCAACTCCATAATATTACCTAAAACACAACAAACCCACAAAAGGGAGGACAAAAATAAATAATTTAATTCTCCCGCATAAGTTTGTTCGCCGTTTTGTTTAGATTCGTCCAAACCTGCAAACGCATTCGCGCGCATTTTCTTTGATGTCGGAGAAAAAACAACCGACAAGTTGCGGGAACGCCGCAAACCGTTTGTGGAACAATCAGGACTTGCGAATCTGTTCTAAAATTCGTACGTAGCACCGTCCAAATTAATGTTCCGATTGCCGTTCGGTTCGTTGTTCTGTTTGTTCCTCGGTTTGTTGTTCAGGTGTGTACGAAGCTTTACAATAAGCATATTAATATGAACTATATCTTATGAAAGGAGAGTTATGTAACTATAATTAACGACTTAACGTTACGTTAGTAGATTCCATTTACTATTTACACATATTTTCTTGGAACATTCGATAATTAACTATCGGGATATGATGACCCTATACTTCGCAGGTTGTGCGCAACTGGATACAAGCAAATAACTTGGAGCTGTTACCCTGGCCAGCAAAAAGCCCAGATTTTAACATTATCGAAAATGTTTGGGCTCGAATACTTGCTGTTATCCGAAGACAACAAGGGCCAAATTTTATACCAGTAAACCGTAATGCACTAATTGCAGCCATTGATACCGCATGGGAAACGATTAATATTAATTATATTGATACCTTGATAGCGTCAATGAGCAGACGCCTCCAAGAATGTATCAATAATAATGGAGGTCACACCCATTATTGATTTCTTATATTTATTTATATAGTAATACCTTTATTTAAAAAAAAGTTTTCATTTAATTTTAAACTATAACTTGGTATCTTAATTATAATTATGTAATAAATTCTTGTCAAAAAACTAAATATATACGTTGACAATAAGAATTGCCTTAGTTTTTATTTTCACTTTTTATATTAACTACAGAAAAAAATGAAACGTCATAAAATATACATTTTGTAAGGACTAAATATTATGAATAGAGAGTTTAATGATTTTTTTAATAACTTACAATAATTAGTAGGTTAGATTTATTTAAAAATAAGTAATAATCAGTCAACCCAAATAACCATGTTTAGTTTTTGATTTAATTTAAAAGTTATTGCTTGTAGACGTTTTTTAAATCAAAATTATTTCTAATTTTATTTTGTAAACATTTCCTAAACAAAATTTTGATTCGATAATTAATCGAGCTATGGTGTTTAATTAGCGATACCTTCAAATATATTCTTTAAAGAAAAAAATTAAGTAAGCAACGTAAATTACCTATTTTCTAAAACGTGCTTAGTGTAATGATTCATTCTACAGTCCTTCTATAAGATAACCCCTGCTGAGACTACCTGCTGTTAGAATTGTAAATGATACCCTTAAGCCCGCTTCACAATGTGTAAAGTTTTGTTTACAGAAATTGTGGTGTCCAAGTTTTAAATTTCATGAGTGTACAATCGTTTACCGGATTAAATTCAACTACTACTTTAAATTTATCAAATATTATGATACAGAATTTAGAACCAGGAGCATTTGATGGCTTATTAAAACTGACGGTTTTGGATTTATCGTTCAATAAAATAGAGTCGCTTAAATGAAAAGTATTCATGGGACTGAATAATTTACAAAGTCTGAATTTGAATAACTGCAAAATTAAAAATTTGCAACCGAACATTTTCGAATCGTTAAGTAATTTATACAATCTCGATTTAAGCCATAATCCTTTAGTAGTTGTTTCACCAAACACATTTGAAAAATTAAATCGTATCCAGATTATACGACTAAAAGGAATTAAATTCAAATCAATTGAAACTCAAGCCTTCCAAGGTTTAAATCATTTTGAGGTGGATTTTACAGATTCCCAAGTTGACACAATCGAAAGTGATGCATTTAGCGATATACACAAGTTAAATAATTTTCAATTCTCTGGGTTATCTTTAAAAACTCTAAAACCTAAAGCTTTTAATCAGATAACCGAAATAGATAACTTAAATTTAAGTCAAAACCAATTAGATACTCTTACAGAATATAGTTTTCTACGCCTGGATCTTATTGGTGTATTGAATTTATCTCACAGCAAGATTAAACTAATACAATCAAACGCATTTAAGGAATTATCATTTATCAACCAATCATTTGCTTCAATATATTTGGACAACAACAACATCTCGGTAATGAAATCATCGTCTTTCGTCAACGTTTTCAACATAGCTTTGTTGACATTTGAAAAAAACTTGCTGGAAACGCTCGAGCCAAGAATTTTTAATAATGTTTTGATGCAACCGAACCACAGCACAATGTTGAAAATAAATTTTTTGAACTCACTACCTCGAAAACAACGTCTGACGCACTGTGTAGTTAACCAGGAACGCGTGTTTCCCGGTTTAGTCGACCGGGAAACACACAGTGGTGCCAACCCTTTCAAAGTAGAAAAGTTTCATGTTACCGCGATTATTTCATAATAAGGTGTCTATAATTCATTTGTTTATTGTATGAGCTAACATAGCGTGTTGTTTTATATGTTTCTTATTAAGTAACTGAAAGGATAACATCAACAACAAATTTCGTTTTATTGTACGATCGCACAATTTTGCAACCAACTTAACGTAAATGTCAAATGTAGTATTTCCTTATTATAGTTCATCTCGTGCATAGATAAACAAAATCTCGTGAAAGAAAATTGGTCTGATAATTTGACGTTTGGAAATTGTTATCGGTGCACCTGTAAAGTGGTTTCGACATAATTGTGTGGATTTTGTGTAGACCATGTTCAATAGTCGCAGAGCAAATATAACCTCAATAACAAAATCGAACCAGAGAAGGAGACTGTCTGTTCCATTTCAAAACAGATTAAACATATTTTATTTGACTTTAAATGAAGTAAGTGACATTTAGAATTAAATTAATGTATACAGTATCTTAAACAAACAACTTAAACGGTGTTACTGTTATATATATTTATCGTACAGTTGGTGCAATTTGAAATTGTTATTCCAGAAGTTCCTGGAGGGTGAGAATCAGATAACGACTGTGCTACATTTACAGTATGAATTATACGAGATGGTCCCGGTGCTGGCTCCATTAAACGATCGGCAATACTAATTTTACTTTGAATGGAGTCATCAACGTAACTTTCAGCCACGCTTGAAGATTTCCATCCTCCAAATTTTTAAGTGTTAGCAGATCTCCACCTTTATCAGCCAACAGAGTTGCTGCACTTCTTCGAAAACAGTGGCCAGTGTAGTCTTTTGATTCTCTAACTGAAGGAATTCGGCTACTTGACTAGGAATTCTACCAATTGTATTAAGCCCTACTGGTGAATGAATACATTTGCCGTTTCTGTAAGTGCAAAAAAACGTTTGTTTGCTGCTGGTCTTACATTTCTATATTTTAGCAGCAAGTTTATCCATTCGGGTTTAGTTACTGCAAAACGCCGAGAAACATTTGTTTTTGTTTCTGGTACATTGACGAGAATAACTTCAGATTTGAACTCGATATCATTAATTGACATTTTGCACAACTCTTCACGACGACATGCACCGGAAATACCCATTATTACTACTACCTATAAAATGAATTAGATACTTAGTTTATATGTATTTATGAAATATGTTGCTTATTACACACCTTCATTAATAGAAATGCATTGTCTGGGGCCTCAACAATGAACTTATCAATTTCGTTATCGTTTAAAACTGTGGATTTTTTCGTTTTAAATTGTACGTTTCCTTCTTTAAAAGGCCACAAGTTTTGTAAATTTTGAAATGTCAACGTTATTGTGTATTATCAAACAGGACTTTAACATAGAATAATGTGACCAAAGAGACTTTTTACTGGAAAACGTTTGAAAATATCCCAGTAAACAATTTTCAGTGTATTTACTAATTTTATGTAATTTGCACCAGTCCAGAAACTTTGAATACACTAATTCATACCGTTTTTTGACTTATCCGGCAATAAGTTGTCGATCGCCTTTTGGCCGTTTCTCTTATTTCTGGTGGTGTAAATTCAATTTCAGAATCAGAAGACATAATTAATATTTTTAATTGTGAAATAATTGTAACACAATAAACAACTGTCAAAATTGCAATTGTTTACCTACGGTTCCTTTGATCATTTTTTTAAATAAAACTTCAATGAAAGTTAGAAATTTATTTGAGAATTATTGTTTTATGTTCGTTTCAAAAATATTGTACAATATTCATGCGTGAACAATTTTCTCGCGTTCACGCAGATGAAAAACTCGCTCCCCTTCGGTCGCTCGTTTTTCAAAATGCGTTCACGCGGGAACATTGTGTTCCCGCACTTATATCGTAAATAACTATTAATAAACTGACTGTTCTTGAACGGAATACATTTCTTGGAATTCAGAACCTTGCCATTCTAGACTTGAGCGATAATTTTATTAAAAGTATTGATTCAGATGCGTTTTATGGTTTAGATTCTTTACGAACGCTTAATTTAATGACTAATCAGATCCAGAAGCTTCTACCAAATGCTTTTACAAATTTATTGAGTTTGAACACATTACTCTTAAGTAATAATTTGATTGAAGAAGTACCGAAAGGCAGTCTAAAACATTTTCCTCAGCTGATAAATTTACAATTAGATCATAATGTTTTAAGCGAATTCCGCAGCGGGATCTTCTCCAACTTTCCCAATTTAGAAATTTTAATTGTTTCATACAATAACTTTACGTTGTTCAACGAAATGGTGTTGTTTCCGTTAGAAAGTCTGCGAATTCTCGACTTAGATGGAAATAAATTAAGTTACTTGGATTACGAACGCTTATTGGAGCACCACTTGAAGCTTCGTTATGTCAGCGTTAATGAAAATACATGGCAGTGCGCATTTTTTATGCAAATGCTGAAAACGTTTAGGCATAAGAAAATCGAATACCTTTTGAATACCGTTGGGAAGTATGACGAAGAGAACGTGCAAGGAATAGCCTGTTTTGATAGCGACAACACAATAATATTACAGGAATCTAACAAATCGGTGTCAAGTTTTAAAGCATCAGAACAATTAGATTTCAGCAAGAAGTATTTTTATGGTCCTTCGAATACGTTTAGAACTATGGTCGACATACTAAAAAACTTATCACATAGTCAAGACTACTATTTGTTTAACAGTAACAATAACTCTTTGCAATTAACTATCAACTCATCACACGATTACACGATGAAGTTTCGCGGCTATATGACGATGAAGCTCAGTTGTTAAGCAACATTAGTCAATAACAACAACATGGGAATTTAAACAACACTTATGTGTGTTTAATATCACTGCTTGTAATAATCGGGATAGCTATAACTATATCTCAAATTGTGTTAATATTCATCAAATATAAAAAAATAAAGAGGGGGAAATTTAAAAGTGAACCATTAGGCTTAAAGTTACTTAATTCCAATGTGTGAGGAGAAATAAACTGATTTTTTTGTATTTGTAACAAATAAATATTAGTTATTATTGAATTATTTTATTGGTACAGGTTATTAATGATTACGTGTTACAGATTTTAAGGGCAAACAAAACTAGCAGAAATATCTCAATGCTGAAAGTTTATATAAAACATATACTTGTTGAGCTTTGGTTTCGGAGCTGAAACTCTTTGAAAATGTGCTACGGTTTATTTGCAAACAAACTAAACAATTAGATAACAGTGTTATAAAACCTTGCCGGCAGCTCCAGTAGTCGGGAGTGGCCGTGGGCTTATTTAGAATCGTTAGAACAAAGGCTTTTAAACTGCACAAAGTTAATAAGGCGCCATCTAATATTGCGTACTTGGAACTCGTAGACACAACAAACAAACCATAGATTGGTAAAAATATATAATTATAGCGACTAGACTTCAATCACAACGAACATAGAAATACATAGACACACAAATATAACACGGTTTAGAGAAATCCACAATAATCAGTTGTAAAATAATAATAACTCAGGAAAGCAAGTTTAGAATTAAGTAATAATTTAGGTATGAGCATCCAAATAGATATAGCTGTTATAGTGTACCATAAAATTTTGACAGTTGTAGCACCGATCGTTTCTTGCAAACGACCCACCAATTTCGCGTGGCAATTATTGTTATTAATTTACTCAAAAACAAATTACGTTAGGTACCGGACCTTGACCGATTATCTAAATAGTTTAAAAGCGCAACACTATTGAGCAATACTTCAAAAGATCTTTCAAGTTTACAGATATTCTTTAACACAGCGCAAACGGTATGTTGTTCAATTAACAGCCGTAGTACGAGTACATGAAACGCGACAAAAATAATAAATAACATGCATGAAAAGAATCAACTCAGCTTGTAAATAGAAAGTTTTTGGTGTTCGAAGGTTAATAGATAGGGGTGACAGCTCTCGTTTCTAAATCAGACAGTACTTAGTTTTTAGCAAAGAAGGAAGACAAAATGGACTCCGAATTAATAACAGTTACTGGACGTGCTCACAATAGACCAAATAACAGTATTATCTTGTGTTGTGTCCTTGACAACAAAAGGGGCTTTAACGTAGATTCAAATTCCAACAATGGCGACCTTCACTAATAATATCCAGACTCAACTTCGTTAGGTTGAGTAATTTTTTTGATTATTATCTATACGGCAGCATAAAAACCGTTAAAAAAACTGTAATAGCGAATACTTCATTAAAAAGTAAAAGTATACTCACACACGAACAGGAGATAAAAACTTAATTTTTGTTGTACGGGATGCTTTTACTTAGGTTTATACTAAATAATTAATACATGTTTAGCTGTTCGAATTGCAGATGATGTTCATCTAGCACCGTTAACAGACGGGTCACGAAGAAAGGAATGCGTCTTTTCGACCGCCTAATAGGGAAATTTTTCCGATTCGGCAATATCAAGTTAATAAAGTCACTAGAAAAATTCATAACACAAAATTGAAAGAGTTTCTTCTCCATCACATAAGTGTAAACACCGTTGTCTATACTCTAGGGAGATGTTAAGTCACAAATCAATTTTTAATAACGAATTTTCGTTTGTTCGTAAATAATACCGTCACAAATGATGATTTTTTTATACATGTCTTCAGAAAGCCGTTTTAAAAATATGAAATTTGGCTAAGCTAGTTAACTCTACAAGCCAATTTTTCTGAGGCAGGTTACATTTTTCTAATACAATCATAACCTTCTTATTTAAAGATACCAAAGGATGTTTTCACATCATATTTTTTTCATGCGTCACTTTCTTATTTTAAGATAATACAGGGTGGGGCACTACCAACGAATTATTTTATAGCATTAAAACGACAATTAATGTTAGAAATTTTAAGGCATACATATGTCAAGATTTTTTGAAACCACATTTTAAAAATATTTTGGATTGTACAGGGTGCTCTAGAAACACGTTTCATATCAAAGTTGGATTATTTTAAATGGATCACCCTGTATTTTTTTCTATTTTGAATTGTACGATAAAAATAATTTATGTTCTTTTACATGTCTCTATGCCTACTTACTTCCGTTTCTGAGATAAATCGATTTTACCTGATTAGTAGACCCTCCAAAAAATTGCAATAATTTACAAAATAAATAAAACAAGCTACTTTGATTTACATCACCTTACTAAAATCCTTCAACATCTGTTTAGCAATATTTACTATTATGTGTTTTTAATAGTACCGCATAACACTAACGACTTAAAACTTAAATAACTTGCTTAACTTAAATAGAACACTCTATATTTCTGTAATCTGTTAGAATCCGGAACTAGTTACCTTTCAATCGGTATTAGGGTGACCAACCGCTAACTCTGATAGTTTTTGAGATATTATAAAATTTGGGAGTTTAACAATTTACGATGTAGGTACTAGAGTCTAAGTTACCTGTGAAATATCCGCAATATGGAAATTATCTCGCAACTTTCAGTTTTAAATATTTACTTTAAAAATATTTATTTTTTTCAAAAAAAATAAACAGAAATGTGCTTATGACTAGTATCCTCTAAGGGTGAGTCGAATTACGCACACCGGTCACAATTTACTGATGTTTAACAACAGCAACCGTTATTTGGTACATCAAAAATCAATCATACTGTAAACATCGACAAACTTTAACCTGTTAACTGAGAATGTAATACAAATCGCTCTAATAGTAATTGGTACGATAACTCTCGAAAACCATTATTTTTAGAATTTTTTTAACATAGTTACCAATGTTTACACTGTCATCGATTTTTGCTAAAACTAATAACGGTTGCTGTTGTTTGTGACAGGTGGGCGTGATTCGACTGACACTTAGAACCCGGCATAAGTGATGAGCACATTTCTGTTATTTTGTTCTAAAAAAATTTTTGTTAAGGGTAATATTTAAAGCTGGATTGGCCTAACCATTAAAAATGTTTTCTAGATAATGTTCATTTTACTGATATATCACAGGTAACTTAAATTCCAGTGAATTGCAAATTGTTAAACTAGCAAATTTTAAAATATCTCAAAAACTATCAGAGTTAAGAGTTGGTAACCCTAATACCGATTGAAAGGTAACTAGTTCCTGATTCCAACAGATTACAAAAATGTAGGGTGTTCCATTTGTTAAGCAAGTTATTTAAGTTTTAAGTCGTTAATGTTATGCGGTAGTATTAAAAACACTGTACATCATAACATAACATAAATAAAAAGAAATGTTGTAGGCTCTTAGTAAAGTGGTGTAAGCTAAAGTTGTTTGTTCTTATTTATCTTGAAGTTATTGCATTTTTTGGAGGGTCTGCAAATCAGGTAAAATCGATTTATCTCACAAACTGAAGTAAGTAGGTATAGGGACATGTTAAAGAACATAGATTATTTTTTAACGTACAATTTAAAAATAAAAAAAAATATAGGGTGATCCATTTAAAATAACCCAACTTTGATATGGTACGTGTTTCTAGAGCACCCTGTACAATTCAAAATATTTTTAAAATGTGTTTCGAATAATCTTGACATATGTATGCTTTAAAATTTCTAACTTTATTTGTCGTTTTAATGCTATAGAATAATTCGTTGGTAGTGCCCCACCCTGTATATTAAGAAGGTAGAATAAAAAGTGTGCACCTTCCTTATTGAAACAAAAATATATTTTACCAAGGTTTCGATACCTAGGGTATTATTTTCAAAAGTATAGAATGATGTTACATAAACATATCTAAATGCTAAAAAAGGAACAAAATATAATTGTGTAGGCATTTATACTTTTGAAAATGGTAACCTATGGTATCGAAACTATGGTAAAATATATTTTTAGTTTCAATAAGGAAGGCGCACACTTTTTATTCTACCTACTACATAGTTTCTTATGTACTAACTTCAATGCAATTTCTTCAATATATTAAGAAATTTGAAAGTTTTTACTAAAAAGGTACTCTTGTTTATAGTACCCAAGATAAATCAGATTCTAAATTTTTCTGTGTTTTTATTTTAGATGTCGCGCTAATTTTTAAAATAAAAGTAAGCTTTGATAAATAAACTAAACAAAATGAATAATTCGTATTAAGCAACTTTGTCGACAGGTATGTAAAAGCAATTACATAAGTCGATTCTTCGATAATTATAGCCAACATAAGCGTTAGCAAAAAATATCTCGAATCGCCTGCTGTAAATTCGCAAGAGGTTGTACATACCTGTCGACAAAGTTGCTTAATGCGAACCATTGCGTGCGTGATCGCTAACACGAGTCGGCACTAGATGTCGCAAAACCTACAAAATGAATAATATTGTTTTTTTCTACTGCATTATTGATAATAATACAATAGATTGTTATTGGATACATTGTCAACACTAATCAAAAATTTCAAGACCAGGATTGTTGGGAACCGATGAGAAGATGCACCACCTATTCCCTCTTTAAATGTCCACACTTATCAGGTGCCTCAAAAATTCCATGGACCTATTTCACTCTTAACTTCCTGTAGCCGTACACTAAGATCACGTAAAAATTTAAAGTATTGTTCACCCCACGCACCAAAGGTCTCAAACTCTATATGAATGAACAAAAAATGTGACGGACGAGAAGAATATTTTGCCCGCTTTTTTTCTCATCACTGTTTGTGACATCCCAAACATCCAGACGTCCGAGCTTTTAAGCTGACAACGACATATCATCTAGTCGTTTGCCGTCTGCCTGAGATAGACGTGGGGGTTGTAATATGGCAGGGCCACTAACGGAAACTAGCGGTTCTGCAAATTGTCTCGTTCAAAAGCGAATCGCGAAATGTTCTAGCTGCTGATTTCGTACAGCTTAGACAATGATACCCGTAACAATCTACTTGTGCAAAACATACACTACGAAATGACTTGAATAATCGACATCCAAGACGTAATCCTACAGCAGTTCTTATTGTATTGTTATCTAGAAAGGTGCCAAGTGTTGAAGATGGAAGAGCATTTAATTAAGCTCCTGATTTACTTGTAATTACAGCTAAGAGCCGTCCTTTTCAGTATCATCCACAGCATTATTGAGTAACCAGGTTTTGGACTTCAAAGTTTAAGGTTTGATGTAAAATTTCAGATTGCTACGGGAAGATACCTAGGGTAACTCATACTGCGAGACTTCATGCCAAAGCAAATCTGCTTCATTTTCATTTATGTCTTGTATGATGGAAAGGGAAGTCGGAAGAATGAAACCGACTTTCTCCATTGTCTTGTATAGTGACAATAGAAAACAAGGTACTGCTAGATCGACAATCTCAGTAAATCCCAAACCGCGCTTACGTACAGGAACACATATTTGTTGCCAAGACTCGGTATTAAAATTCACATTGTAAACAAGTTGAAGGCAGTTATGTACTTGCCTTCAGGAGTGCTTGATATCTCTATATAGGGCTTGTACGTAAAGTGTATGCAGCACTGGTATGTCATAGAATAAAGAAAGCGCAATGGATACGAAACTGTGTAAGCGGTGAGGTCAGTAACTTTATTGTGTTTAGGTTATGAGTTAAAATTTCAGGTGGCGAGGAATCTTTCAGTAGAGGGCTGAGTAGAACGGTCTCATTTTGTTACAGGATTTATCTGCATTAATGCACAAAAGATTCCTTTTTTTGTTTTTTCAAGAGCCGATAGATGGCTGCACCATTTCTGCTTTCTAATTAGTGCGTCATTTTTCAAATCTGGGGGGTCAAACCATTTAAACTTTACGCCCCTTATCTTGTTCGTGCAGGTATTAATCCGTAATTTTCCCTACATCAGTTTTAATCGTTCAACTATTTTAGGTTGTATCACTTTGTCAAACCGACTGATGTGTCTCATAAAATATTTTCCCTTTTCTTTGACTACCGTTCTTGGCTCACTTGTGGCGGCATATTCACAAATATTCTTTTTCTTCTGTACATTTTTAGACGCATTTGGTAGCCCGAAGCTACCGCAAAAGGTACCTAGAGTCAGTTTCGAAAATTCTGGAAGAAAAATCTCCATATTTTACTTAAACTCTGGTGTTTTCCTTTCATGCTGAGAGAGTTCGATGCCTGTTAGAGTTCGGTTGGTCCAATGGTGAACTCCTTCTGTAAACACAAAACACTGGTGTTTTGAAAATATTAAATTTGGGTGGAAAAAACCTCTACAACACGCTGAGATACCGAGAGACCTTTTGTCATACTTTGCATTCAATCTCTCGCGGATTGTTACCTTACGAGCGTCGCTTTGTATTTGTGTCCGCCCTTCAGCGGCTTTAGCCTGAGTAGCGCAAGCGGTTTCGGCTAACTATAGGTACCGCTTACCTTTACTTTTTAAGCAATTATAATAAATCCCTTCCATAATTGCGTGAGATAAATTTATTTAAACAAAAATAAAAGTGCACCCTATGTTATGTTAAACTTCTATTTTTCTTACTTTAATTAGATTTCTAAATAGTTTTGTTTTTTATTTTCAAATCAGTGTAATTAACACATTTTAAATTAATTACGACAAATTATTGTGTATCTAATTTATTATTTAACCCACGACGCTCTTCGACAAATTAATCTATTTGGGAATATACGAAAATGTCGTTCTGAAATTCGATCTGAATTTAATTAAGCAAATTTTCTCATTATTCAACGATATATTTATTTGATCCCTTATCTTGTTTATAATAATTTTCATGTAGTAAACAATGGTCTAGAAGAGAAGCTCTAACTTCTTTTAAATATTTATCAGATGCTCCAGTACACCCAAGAAAATATATTTTTGTTTTCATTGATTTTAATTCTAAACCAAAACGCGAGCCTAATGACTTAAATCATACGTAGTTTTTTCTCAGAAAGCGGTTAATGTTGCGTCATCCTTGTACTATAAATTTACTTAAGAACTTAGGGAACAAGCAAGAAAATCGGCAACAAGATAAAATGACAGCGGGCCTAATGAGTCACCTTGCTTGTTACGGTTCAAATTTCTCGAACTCGAACGTATGTTGCAAGTCTTCTTAATAACGCTTGTCGTGAGTTGCACGTTACGACGAAAGTAGAATTTGCCGTGCACGCTACGAATTTTCCCGTTGGTGGATCCATTAATTAACAAAATTTATCGCGTCGATGAGCGGACAATTTGCTACTTCCATCTTGTACATGGGTGTTTGGCGTGCATTTCGAAGCTAAAATTTTACACAAATTATTGATAGGTGTTTCAATAATAAGTCGAATTGGTGTTTAAATTTAAGTCCGACCGCATTCACCGTAAGTACACGTGGTTTTCTTTAGTTTCTTGGTTGTATTATTCCTAATTACGACGTATGCTTTAGCACGTGTTTTGACCTCATACTCTACTCGTGTATTACAATCTGGATAAATCCTGGGGGTGCTGGAACGGCTAGTTAAGAATTCTTCGTTATAAAACGTGACGACTACCGCAGTTTCGCCTTCATTGAAGCTGCCAACGGCCGATAAACTCAACCGGCTGAGGGGTCGTTTACGCTGCGTGCTTGGTGCTTCGAGGGAGCATATCTGCCTTTTGTGCTGCGTCGTCTAATTCTCCTAAGGGAAATCCTGTGGCTACCGATTTTCTAAAGCTGTCAACTACTGTCGTTAGCAAGAACCTTCCTTATCGGAACTAATACATGTCTCAGAACACAGCTAAGTTTGTTGTTTAAGAAATCTATTTACTATTTATGCGTATAAAGCTTACATACATGTGACATTAAACGGTTTGAATCCCTCGGTTTTGTTATTATCTAGCTCCATAAGTGCTTGAGCGCTTTAGATAAAGTGGATAAAGCTAAAACAAAAGGCCTTTTGGGTTGGCAGGAGCTACTTACCGTGCTAGCCCGAGTTTAAGTTTAGTTTTTAAGTTACTGTGTGTAAGTGACGTGTGTACGTTCAGTTTCCTTGTTAACCAATCATCAATTAGAATGCTAACTTTAATTTGAAGTGTAACAAACAAAAGCCTAACTGAACTTCAACATATTGCTTGCGAGCTTTAATTAATTTGTTGTTGCTAACGCCCGTAAGTCTTATGCGACAGAATATTTTATTTCTCACATATTTTCCTAATATTTTAAGTTGCATTTGTTATATTTAATTGTCTATTTGTCTCTCTGATTTGTGATTGTTTTAGCGTATTAAACCTTAAGTAAAACTTAATGAATTTCTGTTGAACGGTTTTATTTTTTTCTATTACTCAGAAGGTGGCGCCTGGTTAGGCAGTAATCTATTTCTTTTCAGTTCCTCAAGGACCTCCCCAACTCACCGACTAAGCCGGACACTGCTGCGCTAACTATTACAAATACGGGATCTTCTATGAATTTAGTGCACTATTTCGAGCCAAATAGTATTGTTCTTCTCTCTAGGTTGTATCGCTAGAGCCGTCACTTTCTTTTATTATTATTTGTAAACTACAACCGTTACATGCTGAAGAAAAACGAAAACATTGATTTATTCTGGTAATTTTTCTTTGAATGTTTCTAATATTATATCCCTCCGAACTAAATTAAAAGCGTATTTGAAGTCTAATTTAAGAATAATTTTCGGCTTGTCACAACTCTCTATGACATTTCGGATAAATAATTCGGCTCCCCCGAGAGCACTAAAACCAAACTAAACCGGACACAAGAGTGTCTCAGCATGACCATAATAACGTTTACATGTTATTTTTGCCACAAAGCGGCGGAGTGCTTTTTCTACAGCAGTTCTAATTCCACCATCTTTTTTTTAAGAGCGGTTAGGGATGCACCATACAACCAAAGACAAACATCTACGGAAACCAAACCAGAAAACATGGTGTTGCAGAGGGAGGACAAAGCAGATAAAAAATTATCATTTGTAACATTGTCTGTCGGAGGTATCATATCTTTGAGATATTGAGGTCGTAAATTATCGAGGCCAGCAGCTGACCCCGCATGAAAAAAAAATTGCTTCTAGCAATTTTACGTTGGTTATGGGAGGACCATAATCAGTATCAAAAGGTTCTGGTGAAAATTTAAAAAAGTTATCGGCCTTAGAATGTTTTGCTTGCCAGTTGTTGAAGTATGAGCGTATTATTGGATGGGAAACTGTTGTCATTTGTAAAGATACGTAGAACACCGCCTAAATCTCTATCCGACAGCTTGAATTTAAGATGAATTCGATGTCTTGAATAGAAGAAGAAGTTTTTGCCAAGCTTCGGTGGTATTTTCGAAAGTTACAATTCTGATGAGTTTTGTGTATTCGCTGGAAACCATAGGACATGCAGCTTTAAAAATTCTTTTAACTAGGCAGGTATTTATTTAGAGAAAAAGTAAACTGCCGACAAATGATTAATCAGATAATGAGTTTTGAGTTAAAGCTTTGCATGTTTGAGATCTTGCCAAATGGGCTGGCTTTTTTTTATATGCTCACGAATATCAAGATTATCAAAAAGTTTATTGGTCGTAGAGAAGGAATCTCTAGAAGATAACCTTTTATTGGTTTCATTTATATAACAAAAAGGACCCTGTTGGTCTATAAAAAAAAATTAGTGTAAGAGAATAAAAAATATAAAAAACTGATAATAATTACAAACAAAAATAAAAACATAAAAAAAATAATAACAATTGTGAAATATACCTCACAAAAAATTTTTAATTTACAAAAATTATTTAGAAAAAGTCAAATAAAAAATGAAAACAAGAAATAATGTCATTCAAAAATTAGTTGGAACAACTTGGGTATCAGATGCAAAGACACTTTGTACAGCTGCATTTGCATTCGTTTATTCTACTGCAGAACAGTGTGCTCTTCCTGTCAGGTTGAATAGTTATCAAACACAAGAAATTGATGCCCAGTTGAATTGCACTGTACGTATAATTAGTGGAACCATTAAATCTACTCCTCTCGATTGGCTTTCTGTTCTTTGTAATATTACTCAATCGAACATTCAACGAAAAGCTGCGTTAAAACGAGAAAAGGATTAATGTAAATGTAACAAAAACTTACCAATTTGGAATAACATTGAGAACTCTCCTGCCAACAGACTTAAATCTCAAAGTCCTATATAGTTGCAAAACTACTTAAGTACATTTTTTTATGAAGAGTAGAAAGAATTATGGTCTGGAGTTGATGTTTTCAATAAACATCTCATTGATGATCCAACAATAGAAGTCCCGGGCTTTGACCAAAAACGAAAAATTTTATCAAAAGTAAATCGCATAAAAACAGGCCATTCAAAATACAACTCTATGTTGTTCAAATGGGGTGCAATTTTTAATAAAAATTGTGACTGTGGAAACGAACCAGAGACCGTTACACATATATTGTAGAAGATTGTCAATTAACGAAGTTTAAAGAAGGTTTTCCAAACATTCATAATTTAACGGATGAAGCAATACTATGGCTTAGGAATCTGAAGGACATCTGAAGTTCAGCAATGTTTTGTATTCTTGTCTTGATTATCTGTTTTTCATTATTATTTTGCTATCTTTTTAACCTAATATTTTTTCGTCATTGTCGTGACTGGCGTTTCGACCGGTCCATTACATGTCGTCATGCAATGGTGTGCTGTTATATTTTATGTTCATATTTACCTTATATATCATTTACACACTTAATTAATAAAACAAAACAAAAAAGTATGCAGTTCGCTTAAAAATGGAAAAGCCTCTGGTCCCGGAAATATTCCGGCAGAATTAATAAAACATGGCACCAACTTGCTCTATACGCACCTTACAATGATATTCCAAAACTGCATTGACGGAAGTGAAATCCCTAATGAATGGCAAATATCCCTTATATCCACGATACATAAAATGGGAAGCCGAGATTCATGTGAAAACTATAGAGGACTGTCAGTGACTGGTACAATGAGCAGAATATATGGCAAGATCTTAAAAAACAAAATTGAGACAGAGTATGCGGATATGGAAGCTGAAGAACAGGCTGGTTTTAGAGCTGGTCGCTCAACGGTAGATCACCTATACTGCCTCACTCAGGTCATTGAAAAAAAGGGCCGTGGATCAAGAGATCCATTTACTTTATGTTGATCTTCAAAAGGCCTATGACAGTGTTCCACTTAGCAAACTTTGGACAGCGTTAAAACAAACCAATATAAATCATGGCAAAAGTAGTAAAAGTAAAAGTAAGTAGAAAGACTGTATGAGAACTGTAATAAAATATATCTAGAGCAAGCTCTTAAAGTCTGGAAACGGAAGTGTTATGCCATGGGAATCCCCCTTAACAATAATAACCTATACACAATGTGCTTCGCAGATGATCAGATCGTATTAGCACAGGACCATGATGACTTGGCATATATGGCAAGAAAACTTATAGAAGAGTACAAAAAATGGGGCCTGCAAGTTAACATCAAGAAGACGGAGTGTATGTGTATTGGTGGAACACCAGAGCCTATAGTGTTAGAAAATAACCAAACCATTCAACACTGCACAAAGTATAAATACCTGGGTCTGAAGATAACAGAGGATGCAACTCTAGATAAAGCCATTGAGGAACGCAACATTAAAGGAAGAAGGGCTATTGGCATGCTAAATAGAGTATTGTGGGACCAAACAATATCCAAGGGTAATAAACACCACATCTACAACACAATTATAAAGAGCATAGTAACGTATGGAAGTGATGTATGGCCTCTAAAAAAAAGTGCAGAAAAGACACTGCTAGCAACCGAGATGGACTTCTGGCGACGAGCTGCAGGTAAATCAAGGCTAGAAAAAATTCCGAATACCAGGATTCGGGAAATAATGGGAGCCGGGCATACATTGGTGGACGATGTAAGGACGAAACAGCTAATATGGTATGGCCATGTACAAAGAATGAACGACGATAGGTTACTTAAGCAAATATTAGGCTGGTCACCTCAAGGAAGAAGAAAGAGAGGAAGACCAAGAAAGAGTTGGCGAGAGGGTGTTAAAACCAAAATTAGGGAAAGGGATCTAGACGTAGACCTGTGGAGAGACAGGGACGGATGGCGGTTGGGTGTCGGAAGACGTCGTAGAACGTTGTAAACCGATCTATGTATATATATAAATGATAAGTTTTTCGACATCTAGTGTCGACTCGTGAAAGCGTTCACGTACGAAAATGTTAGCAACTTTGCCGACAGGTATGTAAAGCAGTTACATAGTCGATTCTTTAATAATTATAGCCAACCTAACAGTTGGCAAGTATAAAAATTTTCGAATCGCCTGCAGTAAAGTACGCAAGAGGTTGTACAATAGCAAATAAACACTGAGAATCACCCGACAACTGTTTCGTCCTTTTGGGACTCATCGGGAGTGAGAGAACTCGAGTGTAAGTTCACTATTGTACAAACGCGCGCTGTCGACTATATGCCCTACTGGAGGGATCACAATATTTAAATGTATGTAAAACAGTTACATAGTCGATTCTTTAATAATTATAGCCAACCTAACAGTTGGCAAGTATAAAAATTTCGAATCGCCTGCAGTAAAGTACGCAAGAGGTTGTATTATTAAAGAATCGACTATGTAACTGCTTTACATACCTGTCGGGAAAGTTGCTAACATTTTCGTACGTGAACGCTTTCACGAGTCGACACTAGATGTCGAAAAACTTATCATTTAAATATTGTGATCCCTCCAGTAGGGCATATAGTCGACAGCGCGCGTTTGTACAATAGTGAACTTACACTCGAGTTCTCTCACTCCCGATGAGTCCCAAAAGGACGAACAGCTGTCGGGTGATTCTCAGTGTTTGTTTGCTTTGAACTCTTGCGTACTTATGCAGGCGATTCGAAATTTATACTTGCCAACTGTTAGGTTGGCTATAATTATTAAAGAATCGACTATGTAACTTTACTACCTGTCGGCAAAGTTGCTAACATTTTCGTACGTGCTTTCACAGTCGACACTAGTGTCAAAAACTTATCATTTAAATATTGTGATCCCTCAGTAGGGCATATAGTCGACAGCGCGCGTTTGTACAATAGTGAACTTACACTCGAGTTCTCTCACTCCCGATGAGTCCCAAAAGGACGAAACAGCTGTCGGGTGATTCTCAGTGTTTGTTTGCTATTGTACAACCTCTTGCGTACTTTACTGCAGGCGATTCGAAATTTTTATACTTGCCAACTGTTAGGTTGGCTATAATTATTAAAGAATCGACTATGTAACTGCTTTACATACCTGTCGGCAAAGTTGCTAATATATATTAATATTATTACATATAAATACTATGGTGGGTAAGGGTTGGCATGTTTAGGGTTTAGTGGTTTTCCTAAATTTTGAAGCCAATGCTTTGCCAAGACAAACAAATCCACAATTGCACACGGTTACGTCACCACACTAAACAAGTTTATACTGATCATCTGGGGCACTATACATAACACTTACATCACAATAGAATATTTAAAATGTAACATACAAATAAGTAAATATTTAAATATTAATTTGCGACGATTGTTTAAATAGTGGATATGTGTATTGCATTTACTAAATAATTGGGTGTTTTCATAAAATTTATATTTAAGAATATTGTAGTTTATTGCTAAGTCATAAACATAAAAGAAAACCCCAGTATTACAAAAAAATATATAATGAGCTCAGTATTAAAAATTTTTTAAAATATCCTAGTCACCATCTTTTAAAATCATTGGTATTGGTCGTGACGTCATTTCTCGTATATATCAAATACAAATGGTGATTTGTTTATGTAAGCACCACTAATTTATTACTTGAAAAGAACAAATTCAACAATCCATTATTTATACGAGAACTGACGTCACGATATAGACGACTTGTTTCGGCGCCAATTTTCAGTATTTGAATGAAATACACTTTTTAAAAGTACAACGCAATTAAAAAAATGACATCTAGTCAACGACTTTTATATGTACTGACTTCGATTTCGGACATTTTATAAAAAGTTGGAAAATACCAATTTACAAAAATAATATTTTTTTAGGATCATTAGAGGTATATAGTGTAATAATTCTAAAATGAATTCCAATTATTTTAATACTAAGTGGCAGACTAAATATTGCATTATGCTACAAGAAGCATTTTGATACGATGGTTTTCCAAACTGATAGTTTCAGAAGTAAATACAATTGAATGTAGCACCAAAGCTATTTTGACACAAAATCTAATTTGAATCTTAAAAGATTAATGAAACATCGAGGTGTGGTTGTAAATGAAATATAGTTGGTTACTCAATTAGTATATAAATTTGATCTAGTTGTGCATCATCACGTTCGTACCAAAGTTTCATCCTAATCTTGTTACAAATCGCCTAACGGCTCAAGCTGCAAAATGCGTGAGTTACCTACATTACCACTCGTCAAACAATGTATTTTTAGTTTTTAGACGCTACAACTACGATCAAATAATTTTGAATCTAAATAAAAGCAAAATTCGAAATTTTACAAATACAAAGTCAGTGCTTTTGAGCTGAAATTTACAAATTTGACTTTGGATGAGTTGATAAATTTATAAAATATATAATAATGTTAAAAACTGGGCTCATATTAATTTTTTTTGCAAATCCTTACAATTTAATTGTTATTTCCGACGTTAGTTTATTTGCTTGATATAAATACCACAACTATCATTTAATATCGTTTAATAAACAATGTTTATCTTGACAGTACATGGTGGTTTATATCTAAAACGGATACAAACACAACTATCAGTTTTATTTTTGATATTGTTTAAAACCAATTTTATTTAGTATTTGTTTAGTATGTGAGTGTGTGTCACTCATTAGCAGGTACGTAACCATAACTATAAATAAATGGTTGGTATTCACTTTTCATTGTAGTTCATGTTAAAATAAAAGAGTAATTCGTTAATTGTGGACTTTACTTTAACATGATAGTTGGCCATATTCAACTACTCCAAGTTAAACTAAAAGATTTTGAAAATGGTGGCATTTTCGAATATACTAGAAATTGACGCATTCTTTTTAAATGGAATGATCCTATTTTAATATCTCATCTTAATTCTACATTAAACTCTACTATCAACACGATCATATTGTTAAGACATGTGTATAATTTTCGACATATAGAACATTTAATGCAAAAAATTGGGTTTCCAGAGTCCCTTCAAGAGATTCGCTACTTTTGAACTATTGATAAGATAAATTAATTATTTTTTGTGTTGTGACTTTTAGGGGTTTAAATAGTTATCTCATTCGCCTACTGCGATTTTTCAAAGTTGACAATCAAAAAATTTTATTCTTAGTTACTAAGTTGTAGAAGGCTTTGGAAAAAAATGTCAGAATATCCAGTATCGTTGTGATATGTGCACTGACGGCTCTTGGAATTATTAAACCACTAACTTAACTATATATTGCTACGTTGCCGATCCTTCAAAATGTTCAAACCTTAACAACGTTTACTAGATTTTACTTTTCTAACTTTAAAATTTTCCTGCATACGTATTACTTTACTTATTACGGTCCTGTCTACTTTAACTGCGAGTTTAATAGAAAAAGGTCAACGTCTAAATCCAATTGCGCTCGTTTCACGTTTTTTATTTTTGTGTTTAACTGGCATCAAAGATAGATGTGTTTGTAAAAAAATGAACTGCGAAAGAAAATTCTGAACATTAGTGATGGATTAATCTATTGGGAATCATAAAGTACACCGGATATGTAATGAGAAATTGAGTGGGATGTTGTTTAGAATGAACGTTTGCAGGTGAGCTTACTGACCTATATTTCACCACGTTGCGAATAGTTTTCTGCATTGGATTTCTCTAATTATTACAGTTTCTTTGTCCGGTCGTATTCTCTGAGATTACCTTGCTTGATGTCTGTTGGGATGTGATTACGTCCAGAATTTGTGGGTTGTTTTCTAGAATTGTTACTGCCTTATGCTGTTGTAATTGGAAGAATTAACCTTTTGACCCTTACTTGTACTCGAGGAAATGGTATTCGAAAATAAACCTATGCTGATAGGAGGTGCCGATTAAAATTTTGTCACGTAAAATAGGGGAGACCAGCGACGGTAGAGTGTCTTGTCTTAACACCGGAAAGGACTTTTCTTCAATGCTGTGCCGCTGACTTAAATCGCCATTAGTGCTTTGCTAGTTTAAGTAACTTATCTCCACGTTTCTTATCCTGTTTTGATGAAGTACGTTATAAGTCGAAACCGGAAAGCCAAAGCCATCTATCGGTGACTGAAGGAAACACTAACACGTATAGAGCATCTACTGCTTGTATCTATGGGACATTATACATTTCGGCGAGATGATGTATTTCTGCTTTTACTGTATCGTTTTGTAGTGCCTTGCATTGGAATGATTCTTCTTCAGTTATATTAAGTAAACTTTTGTTCATCAGTTACTTATGTCGACGACACCGTAAATAAATATACTTGAGATAGTCTAGGGGTATTATTGGTTTTGCCTTTCGGCGTTCTATTTTGTTTTTTAAGTACTTGCCAGTCATGAGTAGAGGTTTGTAATTCATTTTCGCTGGAGTCGTCCATTAGGATGTAATCTGTTGGCTGCGTGACGGTTGGGGAAACGGGTAAAGCAGAAAATGCATTATTATAATATTGAATATAATCTGGCATATGTGTATTAATAGGAAGCTGATTTTGAGGTTGGTGAAATATTAGTGGTTGGGTAGATGTTGAAAATGGGTGATGTGGCGTCTGTAGGTATAATGACAGAGTTTGAATTTTTGGTTGTAATGTTTGTAGTGGTGTATTATGATCCTATTAGTTTGTCATTAAATTCTTTGAATTATACTGAGAATTCATCTTGGTATCGTGCGGTGCAACGTCCGCAACAGATTTGTTTTGGTCCGTATTGTTCAGATAATATAGAGCGATATCTCTTACCGCAGTATTATCGTTGTATGTGGATCTTTACTTTCGTCGGCACAAGTATTAATGTTTACACGACAAAAGTCGTAGTACAACAAATTAAAAATATTTGAAAAAATAAAATTTAATAATATTTCAAAACCTAATCTTTTTTCTTTTTTTAAATTGTACCTATTACCTATCATTTTCAATTAGAAAGTTTGGATATAGTAAAATAAAACGGTCAAATTATGTAAGTTCCTTCTGCGCATGCGCAGAAAATTTAAAAATATCCAAAAACCCCTATTATTAAATAATTAAACTAAATGCTTCATACTGTGAATATTCTTATACATCTATTGTCACTTTAAATAAAAAAATAATTTGTGCCTCTTTATTGATAGAAATTAAACGCTGTTATTGTAAAACCATAATACAACTAAAAAAAAGAAATCGAACTCGGATTTAAACTCTCATACTTTATGGAATATTATTAAATATTTTTTCAAATATTGTTAATGTTTTATTAAATTTTAGAAATTATTACGCAAAACGTTTTTGAGTAGACATTGTTCAGTGTTCTGATAGTGGAAATATCCTAAAAACACTTTGGGGACATATAAAACGGACATTTCAAATTCCCCATGTTAAACAGAATGCTTCAGATTATCCGCGATACACAGTATACAACAACACAGCTGATCGGTTACTGTGTGATCATCGCCTTCTCTTGTTGCATAATTTTTACGAATAAGAAATTAAGTAGTATACAGTGAGGACGAAAAGTCTGCCCCCCCCCCCTTAACTTTTGTCCATTTGAATTTAAAAAGCTCAAATTAACCCAGTGTACACAAAAAATTGAGTTCTTTCATATGGTACTCATTACAAATGTGACAGCTCAAAATTGTTTGAGCAGGTTTCATAACCTCAAAAATCTTAAATTAGAGTAGGGGTCGAGTGGGGTCTCAAACGAAAGCTATGGGGTTTAAAAGCAAAATAATCAACTTATCGCTAGCTGGCAACAAGAAAACTTTAAAGAGTTTTCGGCTTAGTAAATTAAATAAGCAGGCTTGCTCCTATTCCATATCTATGGCAACATTGGTAACCATATGAACGGTCAATATTTAAGACAGCTTAGTTTGAGAAGTACATATTTAAACGTAGTTTAAAACGTCAAACAAGTATCATTCGTATCTTGTTATTAGAATTCTTAACTATGCAAAGAGAATTAATAGAAAAAGTTGAAGCCATTATAATCTTCGGAGAAGCAAATCGAAATTTTCATCAGGCAGTTCGCTTGTATAATGCTAGGTTTCCTGACCGTCAAATCGATCGCATATATTATAGGAAACTATTGTCAAAATTCATGGAATCTTGTAGCGTTTCGCATAAAAAACGTTCAGGTCGTCCTTCTATTTCCGAAGAATTGCAATTGAATATTTTGGCGAGTGCTGTTGAAAATCCCACTGCTACCACAAATTTTATTGCGGAGCAGCAAGGTAGCTTGTAAGAGTACAGTTAAAAAGTATTTAAAAAAAAAACAAGTTTCATGCGTACAAACTTAAATTTGTACATGAAATTAATGAAGATGATCCTGACAGACGAATGGAGTTTTGCGAACAGATAATAAATAACATAAGAAAAGAACCTGATTATTTGGGCCGCATATGTTTTTCTGATGAATGTACATATTTTCTAAATGGAGAAGTTAACAGGCAAAATGTGAGGTACTGGTCGGACACTAATCCTCATCAGTTTAGGGTTACTATCACTCAGTACCCTCAAAAGGTGAATGTTTGGTGTGTGATAATGGGGGACATATCATTGGTCCGTATTTTCTGGAAGGAAATTTGACTGGGGAAATTTATCTCCAATTATTAGAAAGGCAAATATTTCCAAGAATACAAGAAATCGCTCAAGAAAATCCAGAATTCCATAGAGTAACTAGCTATCAACATGGTTAATTCTCAATTTATCATTATTTTTTAGGATATTATCTTTCAACAGGATGGAGCTCCCGCTCATTATTATTTAAATGTAAGAGACTATCTCGATAATAATTTCCCAAACCGGTGGATTGGTCGAAGAGGTTTTTAGAGTGGCCTGCCCGATCACCCGATTTAACCCCATTAGATTTTTTTATGGGGTTATTTAAAGTCAAAAATTTACAAAACTGAAGTGCAAACAATAGAAGAGTTGCGTTTTAGAATAACTGATCAATGCAGACAAATTAATGATGAAGTTTTAAGGAATGTACGTAGAGAAACTGAAGAAAGGTTGTATCATTGTCTTGGAGTCGCAGGCGGTCGCTTCGAGCATCTGCTTTAATAATAGTTTTAGTTAGTTTTCTGATGTCAACCTTACTTTTTGTTCTGTTTAAAGTAGTTTCCATAGAAACAACAATAATATACTTGACACTAATGCTTTTACCGGCATGGCGTTTTTCATTTTATTTTAAAGCGTTTTAAGATTTTACTCCAAAACTTCACAGTTGTATGCAAATTTAAATAAGCTTTCGTTTGAGACCCCACTCGACCTCTACTCTAATTTAAGATTTTGAGGTTATGAAGCCTACTCAAACAATTTTGAGCTGTCACATTTGTAATGAGTACCATATGAAAGAACTCAATTTTTGTGTACACTGTGTTAATTTGAGCTTTTAAAATAAAAATAGACAAAAGTTAAGGGGGGCTGACTTTTCGTCCTCACTGTAGAAAGTTTAATTATCAACAAAAACAGAAATAAGATAGTAAACAATGACATGGGTCCTAACTCCAGAACCTTTCTATTTAGTTTAACAGATAGTGCGTAACAATTATAAAAGCAAGTAATTAGTATACAGGGTCATTTATGGTCGATGGTAGGTTAGACGATTATAGACGACGGCTATAAATAGACACAATCAATCTTCCTAAAACATTTATATTTTGGCGGTGTTGCCGCTTCTACTGCAAAGTAGTAACAATTTATTAATTTTTAATGAAACACTTTGTATATTATTCAATTATATTAAAATTGCAATTTCTTACTAATAATTTTTTGTGAATAGTTTCCTATACCTATCTACACCGGTTTTCGAGATTTTCTTTGAAAATATGATTTCACTAAAATTTAAATTTAGATGCAGTTTGCAAAAGCGTTGTATGTAACTGCTACCTAAATAAATTTATTTTATCTTAGACAGGGCGGTTTAAAATTAATGATTATGACGGGAAATACAAAAAAAAACTTAATTTTTTTAAATAAAACACTCTGTATATTACTTACAATTAAAATGCGTTCAAGTTGATATAGCATAATGGTATAGCAAACTCGTCAACTTTTTGAAATAATAACAACGTCATATGATTTGACAACTGCTCAATTATTCACTGTGTTTGACACACGTCCATGTGTGAGATTGTGATTGCGATTTACTACTTAATACTTATTCAAAACAAATTACAATGGAGCCGAATAATTACTCGCATTAAGATTTCAAAAATCTATTTATTCTTCATAGACAATGTGACAAAATTGTGGCAAGAACGTGTAAGAAATTTAATAAAATGTATCTAATTTGCAGCCAATGAACAAAAGAAAGTTTATGCTGTAAGCTTAGAACCATAACCGATAAAGTTCTCCTGTATTCGCATAAACTTTCTTTCGTTCATTAGCTGCAAATTAGATACACTTCATTGAATTTTCTATATTATGTTTTTGTCACAATTTTGTCACATTCTCCATGAAGTATAAGTAGATTTATCAAAACTTTATGCGAGTAATTATTTTGCTCCATTGTAATTTGTTTTTGAATAAGTATTAAGGGTATCATTCAGTAAAATTGAAAATCGTACTACCCCTAAACATAAGCAACCCAAAAGCAAAACTCGACAAGTATTTCAAAAATGTAAAGACTGTAAGACAACCCGGGTTGTAAAACGTTGTAATCCGTTTACACTGAGTGGTTTCATTGAAGTGGTTTCTAAATTTGGTTATATTAGCATTTGTCAATTTTATGCTTATATACCTGCTCCAACCCTTGCTATGTTATTGACATTTTTCTGTTACTTTTTGTATTTACTCACATAATATACAAATCGATTGGAAGCGTTTGTCGGACTGCGATAATAATTACTTATTAGTTAAACAATTACTTCTTTATTATACATGATACAACTCAATTTTATATGCAAACATTTTTATACTAGTAGGTATTTCATTTCTTGTAATGTAGAGCTACTTTTTTAAAAAGACGAATAAACAAGATGATTGTTTATGACTAATCCGCACCCTGCATCGTGGTAACCGTTACGGTGGAGAAAGGGTGAAGTCGTTGAAAAAGTTGTAATTTTTGCCAGTTTTGTATTTCAATCTTTCGAACGTGTTTATATTGTTGTGGTTGTGTTGGATTTTGTTACTGTTATTTTTGTTATTGTTATTTTTGTATCCGGATTTTGATCTTTTGCCTTTCTCACTGACTTTGATTTTGGTTTGGAATTAATCGTTTTCAATATGGGGCGGAACAAGACGTATCTTTCTAAGACTCCGCGATTGAGTACGAGACGAATTAGTATTAGGAAAAGAATGCAGAATGTCAGGACTGCTAAACAGCATTGCGAAGAAAAATCTTCACCTATGTCTACGACATCTGCTGCGTCGCTGAATATAAATGAAAATAGGATTATCGAAGTAATTTCAAATGTTTCAGATTTAGTTCTACCCCAAAATAACTGTATGTTGAATAGTGCGACAGTAAATCTTGAAAACGTAGAACTTGGAAACGAAGATCAACAACTTCCGGAACTGGAAATTGAGGTGGAAAAACCACCAATAAAGGAAGATAAGTTTAGCATCCATGGGCGCCGAATTGTTGATATCAGTTACTTTCTTAGAGCCCTAAAACAATTAAAACACGATGGATTTGGTTGTTCTTTTTTAATATGAACATTGTTAGTGAGACACGTAGAGGATTTATTTCTGTTTTACAATTCAATGCAACATGTGTAATCGTTTAGACACCGTTTTAACAGAAAACCCGGAAAGTACGGACATGAATGTCAATTTAGCCGCGGTTTCTGGGATTATGTCTATTGGATCGGGATATGCTCAACTTACTGAATTTTCAGTGGCGCTAAACATTCCTGCACCGTCAAGTGGTACGTACGCAGACTATCACGATAAACTTTCGGGTATATTAAATGAAGCAGCTGTTGATGCCATGAAACGGGCTGCCGAAGAAGAAAAGAGATAGCCAAAGCTAATGGGGAGATTGACAAAGAAGGACACGCTAACATAGCAGTTGTCGCTGATGGTGCTTGGTGCAAGAGATCCTACCGCACAAATTATAGTGCTTTATCTGGTGTGGCGTGTATAATTGGAACTCGAACAAAGAAAGTAATTTATATGGCCGTTAAAAATAAATTTTGTATTATATGTGCTAGAAAAGACCTGTATAAAAACAATCAATGCCGCGAACACACATGTTTCAAGAACTGGAAGGGTCCTTCTACTGGAATGGAAGCGGCAATTATTGTGGAGGGATTTCAAGCATCGGTATCACTTTATGGCATTAAATTTATTAAATTAATCGGCGATGGTGACAGTAGTGTTTACCGCAAATTAGTACAGTGTATGCCGTACGGTCCTTCAATAGTGGTTCAAAAGATTGAGTGTAAAAATCATATTCTGAGAAATTATTTAAACAAAATTAAAGACTGCATTAAAAAACCCAATGTTGATAAACAACTCAAAAACGCGATTTCTGGTAATATTCTAAGATTCCGTACTGCGGTAATAAAGGCCGTCGAATTCAGGAAAAATCAAAGAGGATTAATGAACGATAAAATAAAGGAATTAGAGATGGACATTTTAAACGGGCCTAACCATATTTTGGGCGATCATGCTGGGTGCAACTCTCGGAATTATTTTTGCACAAATAAAAATTTGACGAAATAAACATGGTACCGCAGTTGAAAGAGAGTGGTATTTTTGAAAATTTGATGGTTGCTGTACGTCGAGTAGCAAGTTATTCAAATAGTCTAATATATGACGTTACCAATAATTCCGCTGAGCAATGTAATGCTCAGGTGGCAAAATTTGTTGGTGGTAAGCGTGTAAACTTTTGTCATCGGCGATCTTACCAAAGCAGATGTGAAGCCGCTCTAATAGCACACAACGAAGTTGGTATGTTTCACCATATCGTACAATCTACTGCGACTAAAGAGCCAGGAATGTACACTAGGTTGTATTGTAAAATAGAAAGCGACGTTTGCTCCGGAATAAGGAAAATCCAAAAGATTCAGAACGAAACACTTTTATGGCGCAGATAAAGATTACGGCCCACAAGCTTCAGAAATGCTCCCAGATATGCTAAATACTGACGTCGAGATAGCTAAAGAACAATTTCTAGAAAATTTATCAGTAAACATTGATAACATTTTTAAAGACACCATAGGACAACATAGAACAATCCGTTGGCATGAAGAACGTCGTAAAAGAGTGACTGCTTCAAATTTTGGACGTATCTGCAAATTAAGATGTACAACATCATGTGCAAATACAGTAAAATATGTTCTGTACCAAACATTTGGTGGAAATGCGGCTACACGATATGGAGTCGAGAACGAGCACAGGGCAATTCAAGATTTTGAAGAACTAATGAACGTAATTGTTAATCCCAGTGGTTTATTTGTGAATAAAAATTATCCGTTTTTAGCCGCGTCGCCTGATGGTTTAATTAATAGTGACTCCATTTTAGAAATAAAGTGTCCCTACAATGCGAAAGATTTAACACCCGAAGAAGCAGTCATAAATAAAAAAATTAAATTTTGTGAAGTTGACAATAAGCAACTTAAATTAAAAAACTGATAATTATATGTATCAAGTGCAAGGTCAATTAAACATTACAGAAAGGGATAAGTGTTATTTTGTTGTTTGGACGCCAAAATCTATTTCCATAGAAATTATAAAACGTGACGAACATTTTTGGAAAACTAACATGCTTCCCAAACTAAAGCAGTTCTATATGCAGTCGTTACTTCCCGAAATTATAGATCCAAGGCATTCACGAAACGCGCCACTCCGAGAAACATATTTAAAATAATTGGTATTTACTGTTACTGGTGCGAAGAATTTATTCAATAAACAGTTTTAAAAATATCCTACACTAATTATTACATAAGTGAAAATTCATTATTAATAAATGCAAATATTGTTATTTTAAATAAAAACTTTCTTGTTTGCACATCTGGTAGTTTTCGTCAACGCAGGTATAATTTAGTCTCGAATTCAAGTAATTCAGTTTACAATGGGCAACAAAGGATTATAGATAATCCTTTTCTGCTTCTGTATTGTGGGTTGCCTAATCATTTTTGATCTTCAACTTCAGCGAAATATTTGTCAGTTATTTTTATTTTATATTTCAAATTATAACTTTATTATAAGATTTTAAAAAAAGATTGATAGTAGAATTTCATACTAATTTCTATTACTTTGGTGCTACATGAAGATAACAACAAAAAACTTTAGTAAAATGACGTTTTTGTGAAATTGAACGATTTTTATAATAACGTTCTGGTATATTTATTTATTGTTTAATTTAAGTTTTTCTTTTGTAGCATATGAATAAATAGATTAACGTATTCTTCTACATAGAGACTCGTATTTTAATTCTGACAGGTTCTTCATAGGAACGAATCTAAAAATGCCAATTTTCGTATTCAACACGAGAACTGAATAATACCCTTAAGTAGTAAATCGCAATCACAATCTCAAAACTTCGACGTTTGTCAAACACAGTGAATAATTGAGCAATTGTTAAATCATATGCCATTCCATGGCTAACTACTGCAAATTATGTGAAGACAACGTGATTTTAATAATTATTGCGATTTTTTCAAAAGTTGACGAGTTAGCTATATCACTATGCTATATCAAACTAAGTAATGCCAACAGATAACTGTAACGACAGTTGAATGTTTTAAACGGAAATCGTTATCTAAGCGATAACTTAGAATGCAATAAACACTCGTGTCGATAAAGCCTAGTATTTGGCATCACTTAGTTTGTTACTATCCATACGTGTCCCTGATTACAAGAGATGTCGTTAGACACACATTTCACTTATGTTTAATGCTATATCAACTTGAAGGCATTTTAGTTGTCTATCCAAATTTCAAGTAATATACAAGGTGTTCCATTTGAAAAAATAAAGTTTTGAACTTTTTTCTATGTCACGTCAAAATTATTAATTTTAAACCGCCCTGTATAAGATAAAACAAATTTAGCTGTTAAATACAAGGATTTTGCTAACTGCATCTAAAATTTCAATCTTATATAGCAGCTAAATTTAAATTTTGGTGGGATCATATTTTGAAGGAAAATAACCTAAAATAATTACTATCTCGAAAACCGGTGTATTTATTTTTTTTATTTATTTATTTGAATAATCGCCCAACAGGTTAAATTACCCACTTATAGGACAATATCTTAAACTTAAATTTATACTTTAATACAAACAATTTGAAAAAATTAAAGATAAAACTAAATATAACATATAAAACTACTTCTAAGTATTTTGAAAATAAGAACCTAAATCTCTTACATTAAGTGATACTATGTCTACATCATTATCAATAGAGTTATAGTTATAACACATAATGAAAATTGGAGACTTGCACATAATGTTGGTGCGTGCAGAAGGGGTGTAAAATAAATTGGAGTGTCTTGTTAGTTGTTGAGGCACATAAAAATTTATTAATTTAAGTAATTCAGGACAATCGATTAAATTATGGAGTAAGCCATGTAAGAATTTCACGCTTGTTATTTTTCGACGCACTTCTAACGACTGTACTTTCATTTCCTCTAAGAGCATGTATTGACTGTAACCTCTATCTGGATAAGAACCATGAATTTTATAAAATAAAAACTTTAAGAATCTTCTTTGTATATTTTCAAGATTAGTTTTATGTGTTTCATACAATGGGTACCAAATTAAAGAACCATATTCTAGTTTAGATCTAACCAACGAAAAAAACAATAACTTAATTATATCAATGTTGGCAAAAGATTTTGAATTTCTAATAACAAAACCCAATAATTTAAGCGACGCATCTAGAGTTTTTTCAATATGAGAAACAAACGATAACTTGGAATCAAACCAGATACCCAAATCCTTTAACAATACTACTCTCTTTAAGTCTACATTATTTATTCTGTACTGAAAATTAGTAAGATGTTGTTTCCTACTGTATGACATAACTGAACACTTTTCAATTTTTAATTCGAGAGAATTAAGGTTACACCACAGCTGAAGCTCATTAAATTGTAACTGCAAATCTAAACAATCATTTGGACAAGATATAGAACGAAATATTTTTAAATCATCAGCAAACAATAGTTTTTCGCAAGAAATGGAATTAGTAATGTCATTGATGAATAGTAGAAAAGAAGAGGGCCCAAGTTTGATCCTTGTGGTACCCCTGAGGGTACAATGAATGAGTCTGATTTAACATTATTGTATGACACATACTGTTGACGATTACTTAAATAAGAAGTGAGTAAAAAATTAATGAGTCACAAAAACCAAAAGTGTGCAATTTATTAATCAAAAGTTTATGGTTAATACGATCAAATGCTTTTGATATATCTGTATATATAACATCAACTTGAGTATTATGGTCAAGATGCGTAGAGATGTATTGACTAAAATATGCTAAATTCGAAATCGTAGATCTGCCTTCCATAAAGCCATGTTGCGTAGTCGATATACGACATTTCACACTTGAGTAAATATTCCGATAAAGAAATACCTCAAAAACTTTAGCAAAATTATTTAATATACTAATCGGTCTATAATTTGTAATCAAACATGGATCACCTGATTTTAGGACTGGACAAATTCGTGCTATTTTCCATACTTCAGAAATGTACTTGTTTTTAATGAGAGATTAATTAATGTGGCTAATGGTTTAGCAAAGACACTACTACAATCTTTAATCAAAAAGAAGGCAGTTGATCATGGCCTGCAGTTTTTTTGTTTTTCAATTTTTTAATACAAGCGATAACATCATTCTCATTTGCAAATTGAATTATAAAGCTTGGAGAAGTACCGTATCGTGAGATAGTGCTAGAAGAACAAGTACTTACATTACCTAATGCATCTTGATTGTATACACTACTAAAAATCTACTAAACGCGTTTACTATAGATTGTGAATCATCAAATGATATATTACCGTCACGGATAAAGCCAGGAATTCTACTTTTCCCTTTTAACGTTAACAAAACTCCAAAAATATTTAACATCGCTCCTAATAGATTGCTCAACACTTCGAAGATAATTATTGTATGCAATGACAATTTCAGATTTAACTAAAGCTCTGAGACGTTTATAGATTTCATAATCAGCATCTAGTTTATTCCGTTTGTATGTACGATAATATCTATCTTTTAGTCGGATATATTCAATTAGTTTACGATTAAACCATATTGGATATTTAAGTCTAGAAGATCGATATACAGGTACATATTGATCTAATAAAGAATATACTACATTATAAAATGCGTTACATGCTTCATTAACATTTGTATAATTATATAAAAAGACCAATCACACTTAAACAAAGCATTATATAAGTTTAAATAATCAGCGTTTTTGAAGTTATATCCTTTCTTGGCAACATTACATGTAAAATTTGGTAAGTTTTGATTAGTCATGTGTAAAGATACGTTTAAAGATGGATGATGTTTGTCTTCTTTTATCAGTGATTGCTCCTCTTTATTAACATAACACATAATATTTGCAATTACTAAATCTAAATATCGGTTATTTGCGTTTGGAATACTATTGTATTGCTTCAGATTAGCAAAATTCAAAAATGAGTACATAGTGTTACTCTTAGGATCATTGACAAAAATAGAGTTATTAAAATATGGTATGTTAAAATCTCCTAAGATGATTACCTTACCAGAATTGCCACAAAAATATTCTTCCAATAAATCGAAAAAAAGCTGAAATTTATTTGCATTAACATCTGGAGGAATATAAATTACAAACACAGTCAGAACACAATTATTAAAGAAGCATTTACAACCCACAACATCAACATATTCTACACGATCCGTAATTGAGTGTAAGTTTAGTAACTCAGTTTTAATATTATTGAGTACTGCTATTAATGAACCGCCACCCCATGATCTATTCAATAAGTCAAATTTACGATCACAACGATAAACTGTGTAATGTTCCGGTATTATTTCACAATTTTTATATCACTATCAAGTGCAGTTTCCACTAAACCAATAATGTCAAATTCTACATCACACAATGATGTGTACAATAAGTCGGTTTTAGAACGCAATCCTCTTACATTCTGGTAGTAGCAATGTAAGTTGGGCTTAATCAGTTTAAACTAACGATTTTTGGTAGACCTTTGTAATATTTGATTCTAATATTATTTTCACCATTTTTACTCTCAAATCAAATTCTTGTTTAACTTTTCTGTAATAAGTTCTTTGAAGAACAGTTTCATCCGTTGAAATTGAATATTTGTACTGAGAGTTCTTCAATTTATGCTTATTTTTCAATACAGCAAACACATCAACTCTAGACCGAAGAGTAACTTTTAGGGGTCGAATTTTATCAGTAGTATTAGGTTTACCAATTCGGGAAATAGCAAATTCTTCTTTCTTTATATCTATTGATAGCAATTCTAAGATATCAGCAACGAGAGCTATGTCTCCTTGCCTTCTATCACTATCGTTGGGATGATTTTCATTAACGTTATATATGGTAATATTAGAGCTCCTTCGTTGTCGATCCTCAGATTCTTGAATTATATCTTCTATTAAATTATTAGGAACTTTAGTAGCCTGAACATCGCGTTTTAATTCTAAGATGTCGTTATTTAAAGACTTGATTGTTTCTCTTAATTCCTTAATTACTGTCTTGTAGATAGGTATAGGGAACTATTCAGAAGAAAATATCAGTAAGAAATTGCAATTCTAAAAATTCAATAATATACACAGTATTTTATTAAAAATACTAAGTTTTTACTACTTTGGAGTAAACACCGCCAAAATGAAAATATTTCAGAAAGGTAGATTTTGTCTATTTATGGCAGTAGCCAAATATTTTGATTACTTCTGTTCCCCATTTTCCATAAATGTTTAACCTACCATCGACTATCAATGACCCTGTATATAAATGCTTAGTTTAACTTAGTTATTTAGTATTAGTGTTCTGCTGAAGATGAGAGCATAGTTCTAGAAATAGATAAATACATAGAAATAAACAAGTTGTGGTAGAAAATATATACAGTGTTTATCAACCGTTTTAATATTATATCAAAATTAATTATCTATCTGTAGTATGAAGATATTTAAATGAATTTTTGTTTTAGAAATGTTACCCCAAGCAGTGTTCGTCGTTCTACTCACTTTCATCGTCCACACATCTCGACAGTCTTGTCAATACGTTGATAGGAATGACGTATTTTGTACTAACCTTACTGTAGAACAACTTAAAATTCAACGTTTTAATGAAGTCAGAATGCGCAATGTTCTAATAGAAAATTCGTCACTACCGTTTATTGATAAAAATATATTTGGTTCTTCTATCCGTGACTTAAAATTATTAAACAGCAAAATAAAAGTTATTGCAGATGATGCATTTCTAAGTGGCGATTTCGTGTACTTAGATCTTCAACACAATCAAATCGGAAAAATAAACTTCGTTGCCAATTTACAGAGATTGTACGAATTACGAATGGATCATAACAATTTAACTGAAATCCGTATAGAAGATATTCCCAAATCTTTAAATAAGCTACACGTCAATAATAACAATATAATAGCAATAACCAACAGCTTTCGAAATACGGATACGTTAGATTTAAAAATGTTTGAAGCATCGTTTAACAACATCAGCACAATTACTAGAAACGTTTTCTCTAACCTTCCTAGATTAGATACTCTACTGCTGGATAACAATAATCTGCAAACCATAAAAGACGAAATTTTTACTGGACTAAGTAATTTAAAAACTTTAGACTTAACTAATTGCCGTATTAAATCAATAGATTTAGAAGTATTTAATTCGTTAAACCAACTAGATAATCTGAATTTATCTGGAAACCCACTTCAAATTATTAACACCAAGATATTTGCACCATTACACTCGTTGTACTACCTCAATTTATCCAGGACTAATGCTGAGGACTTAGATGTGTTTACTTCTCTTCTTCGTTTAAATATGTTAGATTTGAGCAGCAATCGATTACAGATTTTGAAAAAAAATACTTTTATGAATTTACGTAATTTACGAAACTTGTATTTGACAAATAACAACATGTTAGCACTTGATCCAGATGTGTTTTACGGAATGCAGAATTTGGTATTTTTAGATCTTAGTCGAAATGGTATTCAAAACGTTAGCAGTAAAATATTTGCACATATGAATTACTTACGATTTCTGTATCTCACTGAAAACAAAATTGATCAGTTGGAAGAGTTTTCATCAATGTACTATCTCGACGAACTAGACTTAAGTTGGAACAAATTAAAAACTATTAAACAGAACATGTTTAATAAATTGACAAATTTAAAAACGTTAAGATTAAACAACAATTACCTAAAAATAATACAAAAGAAAGCATTTCCCCGTAGTTTAAGTATTTTGGATTTGTACGAAAATAATATTGACACCATCTATGAAAATACCTTTGAAGATTTGACATATTTGAAAAATTTGAATTTACGGATGGTCGGCTTAAAAACAATTCAAACAGGGGCGTTCAATCAATTACTTAATTTATTAGATTTGGATTTAAGCGATAATAGTTTAACCGAAGTTCAAGAAAGAGCGTTCGCTGGACTCGGTAATCTACAAAGCTTATCTGCTCGGAATATAACGATAAATGAATTTCGATCTCACACCTTTATTGGATTGAAGAATGTTATACAAGTAGATTTATCTGGCAGTAAAATAAATTCTATACAAGTACAAGCGTTTACTGGATTAAATTCAACCGTTACTTTAAATTTATCAAATATTATGATACAAAATTTAGAACCAGGAGCATTTGACGGGTTACAAAAATTGATGGTTTTGGATTTGTCGTTCAATAAAATAGATTTACTAAACTCAAACGTATTCAGGGGATTGAATAATTTACAAAGTCTTTATTTGAATAACTGCAAGATCAAAAATCTGCAACCGAACATTTTCGAATCGTTAAGTAATTTGTACAATCTCGATTTAAGCCATAATCCTCTAGTAGTTGTTTCACCAAACACATTTGAAAAATTAAATCGTATCCAGATTATACGACTAAAAGGAATTAAATTCAAATCAATTGAAACTCAAGCCTTCCAAGGTTTAAATCATTTTGAGGTGGATTTTACAGATTCCCAAGTTGACACAATCGAAAGTGATGCATTTAGCGATATAGACAATTTAAATAATTTTCAATTCTCTGGGTTATCTTTAAAAGCTCTAAAACCTAAAGCTTTTAATCAGATAACCGAAATAGATAACTTAAATTTAAGTCAAAACCAATTAGATACTCTTACCGAATACAGTTTTCTGCGCCTGTATCTTCTTGGTGTATTGAATTTATCTCACAATAACATTAAACTAATACAATCAAACGCATTTAAGGAATTATCATTTATCAACCAACCATTTGCTTCAATATATTTGGACAACAACAAAATTTCAGTAATGAAATCATCGTCTTTCGTCAACGTTTTCAACATATTCTTGTTAACATTTGAAAATAATTTGCTGGAAATGCTTGAACCAGGGATTTTTAATAACGTTGTGATGCAACCGAACAAAAGCACAATGTTGAAAATAAATTTTAATAAACTCACTGTTCTTAAACGAAATACATTTCTTGGAATTCAGAATCTTGCCATTCTAGACTTGAGCGATAATTGTATTAAAAATATTGATTCAGATGCGTTTTATGGTTTAGATTCTTTACAAACGCTTCATTTAACGACTAATCAGATTCAGAAGCTGCTACCAGAAGCTTTTACAAATTTGTTGAGTTTAAATACATTATTCTTAAGTAATAACTTGATTGAAGAAATACCAATAAGCAGTCTAAAACATTTTCCTCGCTTGATAAATTTACAATTAGATCATAATGTTTTAAGCGAATTTCGCAGCGGGATCTTCTCCAACTTTCCCAATTTAGAAATTTTAAATGTTTCATACAATAACTTTACGTTGTTCAACGAAATGGTGTTGTTTCCGTTAGAAAGTCTGCGAATTCTCGACTTAGATGGAAATAAATTAAGTTACTTGGATTACGAACGCTTATTGGAGCACCACTTGAAGCTTCGCTATGTCAGCATCAATGAAAATACATGGCAGTGCGCGTTTCTTATTCAAATGCTGAAAACGTTTAGGCATAAGAAAATCGAATACCTTTTCAATACCGTTGGGAAGTACGACGAAGAGAATGTGCAAGGGATTGCCTGTTTTGAAAGCGAGAACACCATATTTCAGGAATCTAACAAATCAGTTTCAGAACAGTTAGATTTCAGCGAGAAGTATTTTTATGCCACTTCGAATACGTTTAGAACTATGGTCGACATACTAAAACAGTTAACATATAGTCAAGACTTATACAACAATAACTCTTTGCAATTAACTAAACTCATCTCACGATTACACGATGAAGATTCCCGGTTATATGACGAAGAAGAGCACTTGTTAAGCAACATTAGTCAACTTCAACAAGAACAATATAGGAATTCGATAAACTCCAACAACACTTATGTTTTTTGATATCATTGCATGTAGTAATTGGCGTAGCCATAACTCTATCTCTACTTGTGTTAATATTCTTCAAATATAAAAAAATCCGAATGAGTCAATTTAAAAATGGCAGATCAGACTTGGAGTTACTTAATTCCAATGTGTCAGGAGAATAAAACTTTTATTTTATAATTATGTCAAATAAATATTAGCTTTTAATTAATGAAGTATTTTATTTATATTATACAGAATGTTTAAAAAAAAAGATAACTTCTCGTCTCTAGGATAGGTAGAAAACTAAAAAATAATTGGGGCGGCTCTAGCGGTACAACCTAGAAAGAAAAATTAAAGGAATTTGGCTCGATGTAGCGCACTAAATTAGTGGGGGATAAAAGTATTTATAGCAGTTAAAGCAGCAGCGTCCGGCTTCTTTGGGGAGTTGCGTGGATTCCCGAATAGCTATAAGAATTCTGATTGCTGGTCTAACAAAACGCCACCTGCTAGGTAAAGAAAGAAATTTAACCGATCAACAAGTTTTACTTAAAATCTAATATGGTAAATTGAACACAATCCAGAAAGAGAGAGACAAACAATAACCTTGCTTACAATAAATTAGGCTTGAGTTAAAAGTTCTCATTCAAATTAAAAACAAAGCAGTTGCTATTAAGACTATGCGTACACATATCATTTACACACGGCAAGTTCTAAACAACAAAAAAATAGTTGTAAGTATTTCCCGCAAATACAAAAGGCCTTTTGTGTCCGCGACAACCGCTCTAAATTAAGCACCCCAGCCCTTATTGAGCTGATTTAAACAAACTTCTGGTTGAAGAGAATACACCGAATAAAAGTTACTTAAATATTAACTATCGAGCCGTTTTATGTCATCTGTACTCGAGCTTTATACGTCTGATTATTTATAAGTAAGTAATTTAAATACTAAAACTTAGCTGTAATACGTCGAGTGTAGTTCTGGGAATGAAAGTATTATGCTAGCGACGGTATCGACAGTTCGGGGAAGGTAGATAGACCTAGGGATTCCTCTTAGGGGTGGTGTGCGGAGAAGATCAGCACGCAAGTGACTCCCTCGCTGGAAGTATACAACATAGCCAACCTCTGTAGACGTGGTATTTACCGTTGGTCTGCGGCTTGATTAATGCGAAACCGTGGTGTTGTCTTTCATGTATAGGGAAGGTTCTTAATTAGCTACTCCAGCACCCTTAAGAGTTATGTCAGTATCGTACACAACGAGCATAAAATGCCGAACACAACGTGCTAAAAGCAAATGTAGCAATCAAAATTAAAACAAATAGAAAAGAAACCCAAATACTCACGGTAAATGTAGCCAGAATAAACGTAAACGCCAATTTGTGTTGAAAATTGTGAAGCCCACATTAAATAGTTTTTGGTGAGAATTTCACTTCAGAAAAAATGCTAAAGACACCCGCGTGTATCAAACGAGAAAGGAAAATGTCCGCTGCCCGTCTAGAAAATTTTAGTTTAATTTAGTTTCCACCAATAGAAAATTTGCAATATGCGCGCCAAATACGATTTTCGTCGCAACATACCACTCGCGACACACGTTTTAAGGGTGCTCACGACATACGTCCTAAATACTGGAAATGAAACCGTAACAGTTTTTTATACTATTTTTTGTATTTGGTAAAAATTTATTTTAAATACTTAATCTACTTTTTTTCCTTTTTAATTAGTCGGTAGCATTGTTGGTGTTCTAATTTTAAACGTAGTTTATATGATTGTTTATAGTTTAACTCTATTACTCAACAAAAACTTAAAGTAAAATGCTACAGCCTCTGCAACATTCCAAAAAGCCACAGTTGCTGTAACCGATCGACAAACAAATGTATTGCTATTTTAGAAACCCAACCAATCAAATACACGCCTACGTCTCGTGGCCCAAAGTCTTTAAGGTGCAACTGTCTGCCACATACAGGTACCAGAAGATGTGCTTAATACCGCCAGTTTCGACATCTTAACGTTATCTAATACAGCACATGCATTGCATCAATTTATCTGTAAACGCCAGCAAAACCTCGGAATGGCAGCATCTTCAGCAGCCATAACAAAACCCACAACACGGCAATAAACAAAAAAAATCACAACAAGATAGCATCCAACAAGAACTCCCCAGACAATAACAAAACTCAAACAACTTTTTGCCTATTTTTGCTAATCTACGACTCGGTTAAACCTACATGGTAATTCCAATAGCAATCCTATGACTTGGAACAGGTTGTCATAGCATTATAATAAGAAATGCATAATATGGAACTTAAACGTCAATACTTTATTAGCAGCAAGGAATGTACTGACAATGAAGAAGGACATTCACGACAACCTTGTCGCATCAATACGTCTTACTCAACCATATATAAACAAATTTGAATAGGATATCTCAATCTGTAATGTGTCGAGTCAAGTTGGGTTGAGTTCAGTGCTGAACAGGTTAGTTTGGATTTTTGGTAATTGAAAGATAAAAAACTCTAACAGCAAACTTAACTCCCTGGTAATCGTTATCATCCTATAATTTCCCCTTACTCGGGCAGCAAACAAACTCAAGGCAGCACAATGACAACGTGTATAAAACAACGTATTTTTGTTGCAAATCTCCTTATAAAATTAACGTCAAAACTCCAATCTCACCAACAACAGGTCTGCCATGGCTACGCCTTTCATTGCTTTGCCCGACATAAATACCTTCAGCAACGACAATAGCGCCGATCGAAGAAAAGTCCGCTTCTAGCTTTTGTTCACTTTCACTACACACAAAAAGTTGTGTCATCAACTCCATCGCCCGACAACTCGCCAAGAAGAAACTCCCCAACCGCTGCAACAAATGCACTGCTACTTTAAAGGACTAGTCAATCAAAGACACACCTACGTTTTGTTACGATTGCACTGTTTGCAATCAAATAACTACACATACATCTAACGGAACTCAGTGGTCTGAGTCTTCGACCTGCACATTACAAAACTTGCAACTCCCAACTTCTTTCTCATTTCACATACAGGATTCTCAAAACTGTAGACTCTAAGTCTTCAATGTATTAGCTGTCACATACAGGTACCAAAGCAACGCGTCTGACACACCTCACAAAGTTAACGACACCCTGTTTTGATGTCGTAATTATATCAAATACAACACAACGACAACAAAAACTCAAGTAAAAAAATACCACCTTAATAAAAATTTTTTGCCAAAATCGCATACAGAAGTGTTATGAATAAAATTAAAAACACAGAATTTTATTAACACAAAGTCTCCAATAAAGAAGCATAGGTTTGCAACCCGTCCCTATTTCGTAAAGACAATTCTTATTTCAACTGTAATTTTCTTGCGTTCTTTTTTGGAACGGTAATGTCCTCTTTTTGTCAGAAAAATAGTTTGCTATTTTTTTTATTAAAGAAATATGTATTTGGCGGTTTTGTATTGAATTGACGGTTCGTTAAGTTAGTACTACAACTTTTCTTCAACTCCTGTCATCCCACTCGCACCTTTCAACACGTTCAACCATTGAAAGAGGTACGTTTATATCATTCATTAATAAGCGCCTCTGATATAATGCAAAAAGTCCCTATTTTAGGGTCATCGGAGGGGTGGGTATTTAAAGTTAAGATAATTTTTTTTATACACATGCTCACAGTTTGGCTTGACGTTTAACTACATCCAGGATTTAAGAAAGAAAACTACTGAAATTGGTATGTTTATCACTTTATTTAATTATTTAACTGCTAGGAATTTTACGATCGTCTATTGTTGGCAGATGCCAAATCTAATAAAAATATAAATTGTTACAATAAAAATTCACGTTTACTAGCTTTTACTTTTCCAACGTTCACATTTTCCTGCGTACGTGTTACTTTGCTTATTACGGCCCTGTCTACTTTTACTGTGCTTTTTGCCCGCTTTTTGCGTTTTTTTTTAGTGTTTGACTGTCAACGACGACGGTCGTGTTGTGTAAGGGAGGGGGCTGCAAGGGGAAATTTTGAACACAAGTAATGGATTGATCCAAGACTCTTGTAGCTGTGACGCTTGCTTCCCAATTTGGTTAGTTTCTGTAAATAACAAAAGCGGACGGATCTCCGGCGCTAGATTTGATGACGAAGTTTACTCTCCGTTTGCTTGTCGAGCAGCTACAGTGAAAGTTAAGAAATCCAGTGTTCTGATCGTCTAACGGGAAGCAGTTGAGAGACAGCAGTTATTAAGGTAAAGCACAAACCAAGTAATGCAAAAGCACAGTCACCGGATTTGACAGTTACAGTGGTGAGGGTTACAGTAAGCAGAGCGGCGGTTAATGTAGGGCTGATGGTGACGATATATAAGCAGAACGGCGGTCTGTTAAGTGATGCGGTAGGTAGTAGGAGTGACCGAGTCGACATACGAAAATGCGCTATATTGACCTGGGCAACGGTTTAAGTAGTGTATTCAAGGCGCCAAAATGCGTCACCCCAAACACAACACACGGATAGAAACAATAAAGAGAAATGGCCAAGTTGACACACGAAAGCAGTACTTAAAGCGCAAATACAATACACGAATAGGAAAAAATAAAGTTAAGGGAACATAAAGCGGTATTTCTGCAACATGCGGGTCGGGCAGAGAATACCAAGTCGATATTTTTGGTGGTTAAATTAGAAAAAGCAGACTTACTCAGTATTAACGGCAGAACCAGGCGAAACAGGTATCTGGAACCAACTGTCTGTTTAATGCAAGAGCTCACGCTTATATAAAGCATAACTTAAGTGGGTGGAACAACTAGCTTTCGGGAGGAGACTGCGTGCGCACGAAAGTTTAGCGGGGCGCTATCGGATTTTGTACAACGGGCCTCCCGCTATCTTTTGCTTTGGGTTTACACTTAATACTAAACAAAATTAATAAACAGTTAAAACATAACAAAATCGGCCTTATCCTAACAATTAATTGCTCAAATTAATTTAGTGACGGTGCGATACTTAGAAATAAAAACGCATCGTTACATAGCCATCTGCCTGTTTTGAAACGTGGATTGCACCGGATGTGTAATAAAAAGTAGGCCGGATTGTTGTTCTGAATAAGCATTTGCAAGTGAGCTTGCTGACCTGTAGTTTGGTACTTGTTGAGTGGTTTGCTTCAATCGCTCTCTCTGGTTGTTACGGTTTCTTTGTACGTTTGTGTTTTCTGGGATTCCTTTTCTTGGTGTCTGCTGAGATTTGATTGGGTCCGGAGGTTGTGGGTTGCTTTCTAGAACCGTTCCTGCCTTGTGCTGTTGTGGATGGAAGGATTGGCGCCTCGACTCTTACTTGTGCCGATTGGAGTTCAGTCCCGCCTGATGGCAGGGATCGGCGGCTTTGGGGTGTCTCGTCTTGGGACCGGAAGGGGCTTTTCTTTAATCCTATGCTGCCGACCTAAATCGCCATCATTGTTTTGCTTTCTTGATTATAACTGGGAGCTGTTGATGTCGAACGCCTTGGTGAGCCATGCGCGTGTGTGTTCCTAGTTGGGTCTTTAGGTAACTATGTGTTGGTGTCGAGGAATTATGGGTCGCTGGACCAATTACTTGTAATCGACGGTTTCTTATCCTGTTTGTTTGTATTACTATGAAAGTAACCTTGACTGCTTTGATGAAGTACGTTTTAAGTCAAGGTGATGCTTATAATTTAATTACTCATTGTTACATTTAAATCTACACGCTCTGTGTGTGTAGCTTGCGGGATAAGTTTGACTTTCAAGGAGGATAAGAACCCGTCTCACTGAATAGCAACGGCTATTGACTTTTATCCTTTGTTAGTTTGCTGTGTCATTAATTAATTTATAATTATATGTGTGAATTTCTCCGAGAGAGCACGATATTCTGTATTGCAACCAATATGTTTTTTTGTGTATGACTGATTAAACAGCTCGTAAACCGATGCAACTATGTTTTTAATTGCCCATTAACTTAAGTTATTGTAACAAAATTTAAAAGTAAATAAAGAGTTATAAAAGTAAAAATAATTGTTTTGGGGTGGAGGTGCTGAGCAACTATAAAGGAGCATTTACGACAACCTTGTCTCATCAGCACGACCTACTCAACCCTATATAAATAAATTAGTATGGCACACCCCAATGATTATGAGTCGAGTCTAATCTAATCTATGATGATATCTTCATTTTAAAGCTTATCTGATTTTGTATTTTGTATACAAATCTATAAAAGTAACAGTGGGAAAAACTGGTAAATAATATAATTCTCAAATAACGTTAATTTTCAAACCTTTTGTCCGAACTTGTAAATGTTGAAATTTTTGACTTAATTTAAAACTGCATTTTTAACTGTATTTTTGTAGTTTTGTTAGGATACCTATTATCTTGACAATCAAACTCATAAATAACTCACCAATGACAAAACTCTAATTTATAGGTCAGAATTAATCAAATGCTGATTATAAATCTGTCCTGCTTTTTAGTTATTCATAGCATTTACTCTACGTTGACAAAAATAGAAAAATGGAAATTTTTTGGATTGTCTTAGAAAATGCAAGTCATGGTCTGAATCTTTTGGTAATTTCTGTTAGTTACATTGACTCGTAGTTGCTTTTGATTATTGCAACAGCTACTCGTAATCTGACTGACAGAAATTTCCGGCAAGATTCAGATCACTCTTTGTATTATAAGTAAAAATGTTAATTCTACTAAAAAAGTAATTCGCAATTTTAAGAAAATCTAAAACGGTAAAAAAATCTGTTTAATACCTTTATTTGCTAGAATTTGGCATATTTTCATATTTTGGAGCAAAAATACGCTTTTGCTGATTTTAAAGAAATTTTTGAAAGTATCAAAACTCACCTTTGTTAAAAAATTTACAATGTAAAAAAAATGCAAAATCATTTGTAAACTGAATGTTTATTTTTGAAGATGATGTAGAAAATTCAAAATTTATTGTAAATCGTTAAATGGACGTTTTGCGATCCATTTTTTGATTGAAGGTAAGCTCTCAACGTTACTCTGAACCATTTGCAAGTTTGGTAAATCTTCAATTAAATTCTTTCCGGCCATATGGTTTAAATAAGACAGAAGCCCAACAAAGACCATGTCGGCCCATGTCAGCTAAAAAAAAAATCGAGTAACAAGGTCCACAATTTAGAAGATTATAACGCACCTTTTTTAGAGCAAAATGTCCGTTATTTTTTTTAGCAATTTCTTCAAAACGTTCCAAAAAATAAGGCACGGTTTTTTCGAATAGCGGACCCTTAATTTTTGCTTTGACCGCTACATCGTCTTCGTAGTGATACGTCGCAAGCTCTAAAACAAGTTTTTCAAATGCATTTTAACATAGAAACAAATATTTACCTTCTCTGAAATCGCTGATAGTATCTACGATGGAATCAATTTCTAAATTTTCCCATGCATCCACCCCGGCTAAGTTTAACGTTTGGCCCAAATACCGAGAGATCGCAATGCTTTGATGGGTCTTTTTGCCGTCGATTTCTAACACAGGTACTTGCCCAAACGGCATGTTTGGTTTAATTTTTGGCCAGTTCGCACGATCAAAACGAAAATCTTCAAATTCGATGCCCCCATAGCTCAGAAGAAGTCGTATCGGTTCGGCTAAAGCCTCAATCGGAAAATACGTGAGCTTGTATTTGGGTGCCATGTTGATTGATTTAATAAATTGTTTGTCATCTTTTTAAATATAGTGCAGAAAGTTTAACGCTTGTATCAGTGGCCTTGAAACTTTTTCATGTGTTGACTTACGTTTTTATAACGGTTTACTATTATACTTTGACGACTACTGGCTACTTGTATGTTGTAATAGTTGCAAGATTAAAGTGTTTACATTTTGATAAAAATTGGTTAAAAATATTCTAATCAATAAATAAGTCAATAAATAATCTATAAAGGCAAAATGTGTGACAAAAAGTATCATTAAATACTAAATGTAGAAACCCGATTTTGAAATCAGAGTGGCTATAAAATTGATGTTTTTTTAAATAGCATTAAACTTTTGACGCCAAAAAGCAATTTAAATCAGTTTAAAATTTAAAATCTGTCAATAGTAAATTTTGTTTTAATATGAAAAAATGACGTCTTTGTAATTTTTTGCTGTCCAAGTCCTGTTTAAAACTGATTTTTTGTCTGATCTCTAGTAGAGATATCGTTGCCACGTAGAACGAATCCGATGATGACGGAAAATCTCCGCAGAGATAAGTCAAATTGCGCATTAATTTTAAAGCCGATTTTAAATTATACCTGTCTGTGGACACTACACGAATAAACGGTAGTATCCGTAGATTTAAATTTTTGCATTCAGCGGACTTATATTTCGTTGCGGTTATTGAAGTAGCAACTTCACTTAGTAGAACTAGCGTTTATAACATAATAATAAATTAGGTAAATCAATCACATTAAGTTTCGCTAATAAACGCAAATTACACTACCGAGTTTATAACTCGTTTTTGACGCCAATCTTGCGTTTTCTGTCTTTAACTTTTGCGTAAGTAAAGTTAGTAGCGCTCAACGTCATTTGTTTGTTTTGGTGTTACTTCTAGTTAATTATTTGAAGGCCACGCGCTCTCCCTTAGTTTTCTCTATTTAGGTTTCCGGCCAAAATCGTAATTGAATATAGTTTTTTTTTGTTCTTTTTTATTACTTACATCAATTACGCTACCAAATTGTAAAACCGTAACATACCTCCCAGTGATCAGAAAAAATACTGTGAGAGCTAAAACTATAAGCTGCCCCTCCACACAATGGCGAGCTCAACAAATACAACTCTTGCTCATAATTTCATTTAGAATTTAAACGTAAGCCATTTGGCAATTTTGAAATAAACTTGTAGCAGTGCAATTGACTCCAAATTAAATTAAGAAATATGACGATCTATTTTAAATAACATTACATTTAATTTATGCAGAAAAGGGAATTTGGCTAAGAGTTAGTTCTATAAAAAGTACCAAATAGTTCTTAAAGAGAAAAAAAAGGACGAGAAAAAGGTGGAGAGGACAATTACTAAGACAGTGACGACACCAAAAAAAGAAGAGTAGATAAAAAAAGGAACAGTGAATCTGAATAACTACCGAAATAAGAAAATAAATAATAGTAGAGTTTAGGGAGTGTAATGGGGAAATTAGAATGTTGAAAGAAGATATAAAAAAGAAAGAAAAGACACGGGAGAAAGAAAAACAAGAATGAGCAAAATAAAGGAAGGAGAAGGAGAACAGGCTGATAAGTATTAAAAATATGGAGAGACATAAAAAAAACCAAAAATAATGTTGTTATAAAAGGGCCGGTGAATTTAGAGTAATAACAATTTTAGAAAAAAAAGTGTAGGTAAAAGCAATGGTGCAAAAAGTATACATGGTAGAGAAGGTGGAAAGAGGCATGGTAGGCATGGAAAAAAAAGAGCAAATTAAGAAGAAGAAGAATTTTTATTAAGAATGATTTAACGAGATAAGAGGAAAAACACAGAAAGAGATAACAAAGGAATCTAGAAAATTAAAAAAAAGGGAAGAGAATGAAAGTGAGGTAAGCAAGTTTATGGATCAATATAATTAAAAACAAATAGGTAGAAGAGGAAAAAGTGATAAAAGACTGAAAATCAAGAAATTAGAAAAAAAAAAGGCAAGAGAGGGGGTGCTGGTAGTGAAAACGTAGGCCAAAAATTTTTATTCTAGAACATTGCGGGTATAAAAGCTAAGGGAGAGGGAGGCTGCTGAAGATACGTGAAAGGTTTGATATGGTTAAGTTAGCTAAAAAATAATTACAGGAAAAAGACTGGAATAGATGGCATGCTATTTTATCAGAAGGTTACACGTAGCGGGGACAGTTTGCATAGACAACAAAAGAAAAGAAGAGCGATAGGAGATACAGTAATAGGGGTTGAAGAACGAGTAGAGAAACGTTATAGTAAAAAAGGAAACAAAATGAAAAGGTTTATTAAAAAGTATGGTCTGGACAGAAGAAAGGAAAAGGTTCCAAGTAATGCCAGTCTACGGGAAAGAAATGGAAAAAACGTGTAGACAGATCAAGGCAATGATAGAAGAGGTAGAAAAACAAAACAAATAATAGGAAGAGACTTTAACGCTACAATAAAGGAAGAAGGAGAAATAATAGGTAAAGAGGTGATAAGAACAGAAGATTAATAAATTAAAATTTAAACGGTCAAGGTAGAAAATAAGGGAATATGTGCGAAGAGAGAGGGTAGACTATATTAAACAGGAATATAAAGAAGTGTAAAAAAAGAGAATTTACATACATGAGTTAGAAAGGAGTATCAGTGTTAGACTACAAATAGTTAACGACAGGTATTTGATGGAGGTGGATAAATTTAATGTTAGATTACAGCTAACCTTACACGTCCATAGACGGACAGACGAACAGAACAGGAGAAATCGGAAGAAGAATCAAGAGTAGAAATATTTGCTCAAACAAAAAATGTAGAAGATAAAAAGAAGATGGAGGAAATGAAAAATTAAATTAGAAAGCTGATGGATTGAAAAAGAAGAGGTGAGAGTAAAAATGTTTGGTAGAGCAGGATGTGCAACAACCCAAAAAAGAAATAGAAGAAGAAGAAGAAGATGGAAAATAGAAAAATAAAATTAGAAAAGTTTAAGCATTTAGAAAAGAGTACAAAGAAATTTGTAAATAAAAAAGGCAAAATTTATAAAAGAGAAGAAGGAAATGAATTTGACGAACAAAGAAAAAATTAGAAAATTTTTGATAAAGGAGGGAAATAAGAAAAAAGTGAGGAGTGTGAAGATATACGTGTACTATGTAGAGCTCTTAGAAGGTATATAGGAGAAATCAGAGAGTACGACAACTAATAATGACAGGAAAAAGAAAAAATAGTGAATAGGGTAAAACTAAGAAAGCGGCTAAAACTGATAGATTACAGGGAGAGCAATGGAAATATACTGGCAAGAAGGCATTAAATTAGATAAAAAGGGTTTCCGGCAAAATCTGGAGAGATATAGAAAAGAACCAAAAAGCAACAAAGGGGTGAGTGTGACAAAGTCGGGATACAAAATATTTGCGAACTGTTAGGAAGAAGACTAGAGGAGGAAATGAAGGAAAGAGTTTGGCAGACAGAATTCAGAAAAGGAAGGAGAACCATAGACAATATGCTTATATTTGGCAAACAAGAACTTGTAAAAAAAAAGGAGGTAAAATGTACGTACTGTTTCTGAACATTAAAGTTGTTGTTGACTCTGTAAACAAAAGAAATTTTGAAGAGACTATGAAGTGAGGATTTAGAAGAGGCAATAAAGAAAGTTTACAGGGCAACATGCTGAAATGTAAAATTTGAGGAAAGAATTTAAACCCAATTGTGTTTTTTCTGTAGATCAGGGATTTGAAAAAAGTATTGAGAAGGCAGCAGAGGGTGGGAGTAGTAATAAGGAATTAAAAGTGGGAGTGTTGGCTTACGCAGATGAAATAGCAGTTGTGGTAAATGATGAAAAAGAGATGAGGACATCAATAAAAATATTGAAAAGATACATGGAAAGGAAAGACTTATGGGTGAATAGGTACTTTACTTAATTGTACGTCAAAGTGAGCTTATACCTCTCTGAACTATAGGTTAAGAAACCAATTCGTTAACACCTACTTTTGTGTTTTTGTGAAAGGTCCTAATTCCTACCGCGTAGCCCTGTCTTCCTACAATCTTGAACTATTTATTGCTTAACTTCTCCAACGCTTCTTTTAGTTGCTTGAACAGTAAGTATTGCATTATTATATTCTGTTCCACAGTGTTAAATATGAACCCTTACCGATACCCATCCGATCTCTCTACGACTGTTAATTGTCGAATGTACTCTATACACGTACTTTCCTTTCTTAAACACAAATTGTTAGTAGCTTCTTACTCATCTGACAAGCTTTCTACTAAGACCCTCTTGTAGACAACAGGTCTGTACGATGAGCTCAGTTTTCTATCCTTGCCTTTAATATTTCTACCACATGTTTTATTCTATCTCTTAAAAAAGTTCCCTCTTTCATCTTTACGTAGCATTTCTACAATATATACTTTCACTACCAAGTAAGCGTTTAAATATAATAAGGTCTTACCTATTTCAATTTTATTATGCTTATTGGCTCTTATTCCTCGATTTTAATGCTTCTATTCTTCCTGTGTCAGCTCTAGTTTTGGCGTTGATTCAGTTTCCTTAAGTAAAGTTGACACGGAGGAACTTTACAACACTTTCTTTTCACATGAGTGAGAGTCCATGTTGGTCTCGAAATCTAGGATTCTCTTCTTCTTTTACAAATTCACGGTATGTTTGAAGTTTGACGTTTTTGCCGATGATGCTATGAGGTGTATAGCTTCAACAACTCTCTTTGCTCCTCTTCTCGTGTGTTTTAATCTTCTGTGGACTATCTGCACTTTATTCTTCTCGTGAATAATAAAAAAACACGCTAATCAACTTCTCTCTGAACCCCCGGTGATTTCAGCTGATCGGTCAAACTACCACAAGAGCGCCCTTGCCACAATGAGCCATAACGGAGATGCAAATAGATGACCGCTTGAATCTCACCGTTTTCACAATTAAACCGCTTACTTTTAAATTAGACAAGGGCCTCACCTCGACATACAAAATTTACTTACTCTGAGCGGAGCTCTAAACCTAAAAAAAATGAACGATAAAAAAATGGAGACCAACTAATTATGATGCGTAAGGAGTGAGGGCAAAAAAACATTAACATTGAAAAACTTGCATAACTTTTATACCATATAATTTTTTTACAAAATTTTGGTATAGTAGGCTTTGAAATAGTCAGAATATGTCGTCAAATTTTTATTTTTATTTGAGTCAATCCACAATGGTCAGTCGTTCGCATTGCAAAGGAGGCAAAAGTTTGCAAGCAAGTGGCAGTAAAAGTCATCAAGCGGTACAAGGAAGACTTTACCATAACACGGAAACCAGGAAGTGGACGACTAGAGGGTTTTCATTTACCAAAAAAGGTGCAAAAGGCAATATATGCGATGGTTAAGAATCCGCTGATATCGAACCGAAAATTAGTTGCAAAAGTCGACTTGTCGGAAAAGACAATTCGAAAAATAAAAAACAAGAGTAGATTTAAGTCCTACAATGTTCAAACAACTCCAGATTGTAATGCGGAGAAAAACATTGAAGCCAAGAAATGAGCCAGACGATGAGACTTATGTTCTCGCCAATTTTTTTCAACTACCTGGTCAGGAGTTTTATGTTTCCTGTGGACGAGGAAATGTTCCTAAGAAGTTTAGAACTAAAATAAAGTCCAAGTTTCCAAAAGAATATCTCGTTTGGCAGGCGCTTTGTAGCTGCGGTGAAAGAAGCCAATCTTTCATAACAAATGGAACAATTAACTCCGATATTTACACGAAGGAGTGTCTCCAAAAAAGATTGCGGCCTTTTCTGAGTAAACATAAGGTATCCAAATTTTTTTGGCCGGATTTAGCTTCGTTCCATTACAGTAAGCAGACAAAAAAAATGGTACGAAGAGAACCGTATCGATTTTGTACCTAGGGAAGTAACCCACCAAATTGCCTTGAGCTTCGCCCAATCGAGTGGTACTATGGTTTGGTGAAAAGAAGCTTGAAGCAGACAAAAAAGGCTACAATATCGATTAAAAGTTTTAGAAAAATGTGGACCGTAGCGACCAAGAAAGTGTCGAGCACCACTATAAAAGCCATGATAGAGACCATTCCCGACAAGCTCAAAATTTTTATGACGATAAGTTTGATTGATTTTTTGTTTTTTCTTAATTTTTATGTAATAAATAACCTATCCAAAAATAAGTTTTTCAATGTTAATGTTTTTTCGCCCTCAGTTCTTGCATTAACTACTAATTTACGTAAAAATATGTGAACCACCTAAGCAAACGTAAAAAATTGAAACATTTTTAAGTCAAACATCTGGAAAAATTTTGTAGATTATCCATTCATATTAAGTCATCAATAACGGTAAAATGTGATACTTACATACGAGTTACCGGAGATATGTACCTAAATTTTAGGATGAACTCACCATAAGGTTCTCATCTTAGATTGTTGTCAAGAAGATTTTTGATTATAGTCTTGATATGAAAATTCTGACCTCAACAGTGTAAGTACGTCTAGCTTAAAATGTGAGGATATGCAAGTCACACGAAATAGTAGTAAAGCTCTTCCACTTTGAATCTGAAAAGTAGCATCAAGGGTGAACATAAAGTATAGTTGGTTGCCTATTCATAATAGACTTTTATAAAGGTTACGTATTTAGAGCTATTAACAATTTTAAAAGTTTTATATTAAAATTCTTGTTAGCCAAGTCAATATTTAAGGTTGTGATAATAAGGTGAACTGTTTTGTTTTTGTGACAGCGACATAATTACAATTACAAAGTCTTAGAAAAATCTGATCTCACTAGGCGCAAATAGAATCATACTTCAAGGTTTAATTTTAGGACAAAAAGATAATATTTCCAATATCTAAATATATCACTTTGTAGCTACATCCATGGACTTTGTTTATCACTGTAATGATTGCTTCAACGGTATTACAACACAAACTAGTGCAAACAACATTAAGGTCAAGGGTACCATTTTGTACTTATCGTTGTTGATCGACAGCAAGTTATGGAATAAATTCTATAATTTCATTAATAACAGTTTTGGTTATCGTTTTATGAATTAAAAATTTTGTATATACGAAAACGTTAGTTTTGTATTTATGTATTGCGATGAATAAGTGCGTGGGATATAAATGATGTGGATTAAAAATTTGTTTTAATTATATCTTTTCATTTTAACTTTTTATTAATTATGATGTTAAATAGATATTTACGTTGGGTCGCAATGTAACTACTGAATCTTTATTTTTCATTACTTGTAGGAAAATCAACCCTATCCAATTTACCTGGCTAGCGCTTTATCTCGTATTTATTTGACGTGTACAGCCTCCTTTCTACCACAAATCGAGTTTAAATGAAATAGCTGAGTGAACATAAAATTTTATATTTATTTATTATGTTCTCGCCCGCCACTGTTTACAATAAAGATATTTAATTTAACATTAGCTAAAATTTCGCGGTTTATTTCAACTACGCATAAAACTCAGTTATCGCGCGTAACCACTGATGCCAACTACGGCGCAGTGAACTTATATTAAATTGAACATTAAACAAAACGCATTTAGGGATTTAATATTACAATTGTTATCTGACCTTGCTAGATTATCTCAGGTATGAATTTGGCCTGCTCTGTATTCCATTGTTGTAATTGTGATCCTTTACAGCTTACGAAGCCGACTATGATAATGTCCTAACTGTTTTTCTGACTTTCCCACGGGGCCGTAAAATTATTGTTACACCGCGTATTAACTACACTCGTTCCTTCGTATATATATATATATACAGGGTGCCCATAATCTATCTCATAACATGGGTAACTTTCTTAATATGCAAAATAGGTAATAGGTTAAATTAGGAAAGTTGGGCAGAATTACAAGCAAAATGTTAAACTTTTTTCAAATTTGACATATGTCTTCAACTTTTGAAATTGTGTGAAAAAACTGAAAACAGTCGATTTTTTTAATGTTGTCCTGTTCACTACTACTTACTTTAGAACTGAACTAAAATGACATCTTATACATATTTTTACGTAGAATTCGATAAAATTACTCAAAATGTCATAACCCTCTTGATTTTCGAGATATAACACAAACTTACATTTTTTAAATGACAATCATAGTTGGCTGTGATCTTATTAAATAGCTTTTGTTTTTGCGATTTCATTGATATAAGGTTCGATATACTTTACTCTTGTATTTCTATTTAAATGCCCAAAATTGTGTTGTTGATACCATTAAGGAACAAAATGATTTACAAGTTAGTTAAACTTGAAACAAAAATTTATATTGACAATATAATACCACAAGTAGGTACTATTAATGGTTTGTAATTATGTTCTATTTCAATAATGTACAAAAGACATAAAAGTTCATATTAAATGTTCGAAATGGCCCCGTTAACCAATATGCACATTTGACATCTTCTAACCATCTCTCTATGCACTTTTTCCAAACTGCGAGGACGAATTCTTCTAATAATCAACCTAATTCTATCTTTTAATTCTTCTACATTATTGGGTTTTTCTTTGTACACCCTGTCTTTAACGGTTCCCCACAAGAAAAAATCGAGAGGTGTGATATCAGGTGTTCTTGCCGGCCAATTAATAGGACCTGAATTACCGATCCAGCTCGGAAAACGTTCGGAAAGATATTCAGAAACAGCTCTAAAATTATGAGCAGGAGCACCATCATGTTGGAAATGAGTAAGATTTTTGTACCACATTTAATGGCAGTTCATCTAACATGTCTTCCAAGTCATTTTGAAGAAATTCTAAATATCGCCTTCCATTTAAATGGTAATTGTAAAAGAACGGACCAATTATTCTGCTACCGAGGATGCCACACCACACATTTATTGAAAAAATATGTTGATCTCGTCTCTCAACAGTAACATGAGGGTTGTTCTCAGACCAATAGTTATTATTATGTCTATTAAATACACCGTTATTGGTAAATTTTGCCTCGTCAGTAAATAAAATTCTGCGCGAGAAATATGGATCGTTGTCAGTTTCTCTTAAAAACCATCGAGCGTAATTTAATCTTCTCTCTGAGTCGGCTGGATACAAGGTGTTGCCGATATGAAATTTATACGGCTTGAATCGATTTTGTTTTAAAATTAAACGAGCTTTTTCTGTAGAAGTACCACACTCACTTGCAATTTCACGGGTAGATGTTTTTGGTTTATAATTTACATATGCCAAAACTCTTTCTTCGTCTTCTTGATTAAACTTTTGCTTAGCTTTTGGTTTCATAAATGATCCGTATAGTTTTAAATTATTTTCCAGTTTGGAAAAAGTCTTTTATCTGGTTGTCTTCTTTCCATATATCTTTGCAAATACATTTCACTGGCTTCATTACTATTTCTGTTGCTAGCATAATAACAAAAAAGCATGTCGTTTCTCTCTTCATTTGAATACATTGTTTATTTTGAGAATTTTATGTTTTTAAAATAAATCACCGTGAATAATACAACTTACTTATGTAAATCAAATTATTTAGTTGACGACACAGGCTTTTGTTTCAACAGGTTTTTGTTTGAAGCATTTGTTTCCATAGCCTGCCTGTGTATTATTTTGCAGCTTAATTGTATCAATAAACTACTTTTAGCATTTACAAAAAAATGTAAGAGTAAAGTATATCGAACCTTATATCAATGAAATCGCAAAAACAAAAGCTATTTAATAAGATCACAGCCAACTGTGATTGTCATTTAAAAAATGTAAGTTTGTGTTATATCTCGAAAATCAAGAGGGTTATGACATTTTGAGTAATTTTATCGAATTCTACGTAAAAATATGTATAAGATGTCATTTTTAGTTCAGTTCTAAAGTAAGTAGTAGTGGAACAGGACAACATTAAAAAATCGACTGTTTTCAGTTTTTTCACAAAATTTCAAAAGTTGAAGACATATGTCAAATTTGAAAAAAGTTTAACATTTTGCTTGTAATTCTGCCCAACTTTCCTAATTTAACCTATTACCTATTTTGCATATTAAGAAAGTTACCCATGTTATGAGATAGATTATGGGCACCCTGTATATATATATATATATATATATAATAAGTTTTTCGAAATTTGGTGTGGCTTGTTGAAGGGAAGGGGTTGTGAAAGAAAAGGAAAAATGTTGTGGGTAAAGAGAAGAAAAGAAGAAATTTAAATAATAAAAGAAAAAATAAAAGAAAGGGAAAAAAAGAAAAAGAATAGATTGAAGAGAGTGGGGGGAAGGAGAGAAAGAGGGGGAAAAAAAAAAAAAAAAAAAAGAGGGGGGATTGGGGAGGTTGTTGTTGGTGGGGGTGGGGTTGGGGAAGAGGAGGAAGGGTAGGTGGTGTAAGGGGGTGGGGGAAAGTGTAGAAAAATGTATAAAAAAAAAAAAGTTTTATTCTTATAAAATTATACAGTGATATACAAATATTAATTAATATTAACAGAGTGAGTGGTGGACCAGTCTAATAAGTTGTTAAAGCACAACTCTACATTCGTGCAAGGACCAAGGGAAAAACCACCAAAAAAAGAACAAAACCTGGTCGGAGTTGATATTATTCTACACAGATCTTTCGCTAAAGTCATAGTTGTTTCACATTGGTTAATCAATCCAGAGTAGCGGGTGTTACGAGGTGAGTTTTAGGAAAACCACCTTCAAGTCTTGTGAGATGACAGTCTTCAACTATATGGCGAATTGTCTCATTAGTTACTCCGCAATGACACAATGGACTTTCTAAGGTTTCCCTATTTGAAAAGCATATCGTTACATCTACCATGTCCAGTTCTTAAACAATTAATTTGGCACTATACTTTCCTAGGTTGATTAAAACCAGGCACAGTTTGAACAGGATCTTCGATTAGTTCTTCGTTTGGGATATCTAAAATTCTCCAAGCTACTTTCCAATCTTCGTTAAAAAAAACTCTTCTATATTCACTACATTTTTCCAAAACGGTTTTTTCGATGAAAGTCTGTTGACAGAATTTTGGACATTTTTCCAGATAGGAAGATTTGTTTTGGAAAGTCTTGTATTTTAACCATAGTTTTCTTAACGCAGCTTTTCTCCAGAACTCTGGTGGTGCAAAATGTGACAACACAGGAAGCCAAGGTGTTGGTGTAGACTTGATGGTTCCAGTAATGGTACGCATGGCAGTGTTCAGCTGTTCATTGACTTTCGTCACGTGACTGCTATTCATTCATACAGGAGCACAATATTCTGCCGTTGAATACATTAGTGCTAAAGCTGATACTCGAAGAGTGTTCGTGTTAGCACCCTATCCAGAACCTGCAAGTTTTATCAAAATATTATTTCGAGTTTTAAGTTTTTGCCTAAGCTTCTCCAGATGTTGTTTGAACGTTAATGAACTGTCTAATGTTATTCCAAGATAGACTGGAGTAAAATTATGTTTAAAGTGAGTTCCGTTAAAGGATACACGTAGTTTTCTACTTTTCTGACTATTACAGAGATGGAAACAGCCAACTTCAAAACATATGTTTGGTTGAAAAATATTACAATAAACAGTAGTATTTTTTATTTCTTTGTTGTAGTTGTTCATCTTAGTATCATAAAATTGTAGTTATCTACTCATTAATATAAATCTTGTAATGGTTGTAGTTTACAAATACATAAAATAATCGACGGTTCTAGCGGTACAACCTAGATAAAAGGTGGTGATTTCTTGTTTCGGGCGACGCGTTTCGTACGGAGATTAAAAACTACCTGTAACCCTCTCGTTTCGGGGCGCATTAAAAATTATGGAATTTATTCCTCTCGTTTCGTGCGTAACACAAAATAATCCGATTAAGGTGGGTAATTAGGTAGGTATCTACTATAATTAGGGTCAAAATAGCAGGTGGGTATTTATAGTGGCCTCGAAATAATTTAGAAACGTTATCAGCGGCTTAGGAATAACAATCGATAATTTATTCAAAACACATTAGGGGTAATTTGTGTGGAAATCCAAGAAATTCTATTCACTTATTACTTGTTTACAGATAAAGCTATTTTACTTGCTTTATTTTCGACTATAGGCCAGGTATAATACCTACTCGATATTGATTTTACAAATTAACCCCCTAATGTGTTTTGCATAAATTATCGATTGTTAAACTCTAAGCCGCTGATAACGTTTCTAAATTATTTCGGGAGGCCACTTTAAATAACCTATTCTTTTTTTATTTAAGGGTGACAATATCTTCATATTCCTTAGCTTTGTAAAGCTTTTCTGTTATAAACGTCGTCAGTGCAAATTTTTTTTAAATCGCCATAATGGAAGTTAAAGTGATTGATACTATAGTATTTTCGCTGTAGCTTTGCGGTTAAGTGATTAGGGATTTCCACTTGCAAACTGTATGCTTCTAATATTTGGTGAAAGTCAGGGGTACTTAAAATTTCTACATAGGTATTTGTCATTAAAATTGCAATTGGCTAGGAATGTTATTTTCATTTTCCCTTATCACTAATGAGTTTGTTATTGTTATTATTAGAATAAAATAAAGCAATTAGGACGTCCTTCGGCCACTCGTTGCAAAAACGTTCTTCTTTATTGATTACGATGAATGTGGTAATGAGGAGATATCAATATAATGTAACAATTATAAAAAATAAATGGTTTAGAACCCCTGACTTCTTTATTTAAAAGTTTACATTTGAACAAAAGGGAGCTCTATTATTCCATTGTCACCAAAACAATACTTAATGGTGTTGTTTACCTGTTTATTGCTCGAGGCGATTAGACATGCCCAATATTTTAGGTAGGTATAATATAAAAATGTTAGAAGAGGACAACACTATAAGAGTATGTGATTTCTGAAATTAAGCGCTAATCACTTAACCGCAAAGCTACAGCGAAAATACTATAAAAGAGGCAAACCGGCTATTTTTATTCCGGATATCGTTTCTACAATAAAGTGCATAAATAAGAACGAGACCATGCGCTGGATCTGTACGAACCGGTCATGTCCAGGGGCCCTTTTGACAACAAATAATTTTAAAGTTCTTCAAGAGAAAAATCATACATGTGTCCCGAACGAAGCTAAAAATGATGTGGACTTATGTCTTCATAAGGCAAAAAGCGTGCACGCTTGGAGGGGAGGAGTTGCTACTTTGTAGTACAAGTACCAACACTTACAAGCGTAAAAGACAGATTTTACAGAGCCAGACATTAAAAACTTTGGGAGTTAAATGTTTACCAAAGAAGCGAGAAGAAATCATAATTCCAGAGCCAATGCAACACCTTGTGCTCATAGACGACGGCCAGGAAGATCGGATATTGGTTTTTAGCAGTGATAGGGGACTTCTATCCCAGGCTCAGAATTCTTTATGGACGGGACATTTAAAAGCTGTTGTTCCCTGTTCGACCAATTGTATACAATACACGTGGATTTGGGAAGCAGTGATGTTAGTACAAGGATTGTTCAGCCATCTATGCACTTTTACCAGACAGAAAGGAAGCCCATATAGAAGACTTTTTACACTGTTGGAAAAAGTTCGAAATTTAAGCCAGAAAAGTCCATATTGACTTTGAAGAGCAGCGATAAACGCTCTGAAGCAAACTTTTGGAAGTGAAAATCAAAGGGTGCAACTTTCATTTCAACCAATGCCTGTGGCGAAAAGTGCAAGAGTTGGGTTTGGTTACAGAGTTACAAAGAAATTTCAACAATCAGAGAACATGTTCGTATGTGTGCAGCACTGGCACATTTACCAAAAGAGTACATTCCTGAAGCATGGCTTCTTATTATAGAAAACTCCCCACACGAAGATGCGCTGGTAAAGTTCGAGTGATTATTTTGTGGAGCAATGGCTTGAGGATAGTGTTTCATATGGGTGTGTTACAAGGAGCGACACCGCACTCAAATTCGGTAGAAGGATGGCATCATCAACTGAATAACCGTGTTGGAAAAGCGCATCCAAATATATATGAACTACTTAAAATACTTAGTGACGAAATACAGTACTACGATATTGTTGTGAAACAAACTGAGCTGAATATGACACTCCAAAGCGTGCAAAAAAGAAAACTAATGTATATAATTAAATTTGAATAAATAGTAGTACATACCTATCTATGTAATATTTTTCCTAGTATTTTTTGGATGATTATCATCTTTTTCTTCTTCTTAATTAGGTAGGATCTCTATCCGACGTAATTATTCATCTAATTATGATCAATTTAAAGCGCACGAAACGAGAAGGTGTTGCAAATACCTTTTATTGCATCTAAGGTGTACGCTCGAAACGAGAGGGTTTTATGATCTCGCACAAAACGCGACGCCCGAAACACGCATAAACCGATAAAAAAGAACAATACTATTTAGCTCGAATAGCTCACTAATTTCCTGGAAAATCCCAAATTTGTAAAAGTTGTCACAACAGTGTCCGGCTTTGTCGGTGAGTTGGGGAGGTCCTTAAGGAAACTAAGAAGAAATAAACTGCTGCGTAACGAGGCGTCACCTGCTGAGTAATAGAAAGAAATAAAACCGACCAACAGGAGTTCAACAGGTTTTACTGAAAGTAACAACAATTTAATTAAAGCTCGTAATTAATGTATGAAGTTCAGATAAGCTTTGTAGTTACATCCCAAATTTAGAGATAGCGTACGAATTGAGGATTGGTTACTACGAAAACTCGACGTACACACGTCACTTACACAACGGTGCATTAATACTAACTTAAACTCGGAAGAAACACGATAAACAGGTCTCGTCATCCCAAAAGGCCTTTTGTTTTAACTTCGCCCCCGTTATCTAAAACGTCCAACCTCTGATGAAGCCAGTGAAAACAAAACCGAGCGTCGGTGGTAGAGTTCACCTCGAATAAAAATTTTCTTAAGTACTAGAGTTTCAAACCGTTTAATGTCACGTGTACGTGAGCTTCTTACGCATTGGTATTGAATAGGATACCTAAACATTAAAACTTAGCTGTGTTCTAGTAGTATGCAGTCCCGAGAATGAACGTTCTTGCTAGCCGCAGTATTGGCCAGCGTCAGAAAGTAGTTAATTCCAGAATTTTTCTTAGGGAAGGTTTATATTGAAGAGCAGATGACAAATAGGGTTCCTCAAACTAATAGGTATGCAGCATGAACGAGTCGGTAGGCCTGCAGCATTCACCAGATGTTGACCGCTTAAGTTTAGGCGAAATCGTGGTACTCGAACAGTTAGGTAGCGAGAGGTTCCTAAATAGCCATTCTAGCACCCCCAGGAGTTTTCCAGGTGAAAGTATGAGGTTAACACACGTGCTAAAGCAAACGTTGTAAATACCAATTAATACAATCTCTAAATTAACCAAAGAAATAGCAAAGAACCCACTTACGGCATAAATTGATCGACTTGCGCGCTCAATTATGGGCAATTATTAAAGTCACGTTGACATTTATACTTTTTAGCTTCGTGAAATACCCTCAGTCACCCAAAAGGAAAAAAAAAGTGCCAAGATGTCGACCCGTCGTTTAGTTAAGAATGCCGTAATTTCGATTCACCAATAGGAAAATACGTTGTATGCGCGGTAAATTTGATTTTCGTCGTAACGCGCAATCCCCCCATACGTTTTTAACCAGGTTTACGACCTACGTTCAGGTTCGAGTATTTTGAACCGTAACAATGTTGTAGAAGCGTTATTTTGTATAAACCAAAATAAATTTAAAAAAAACCGTTAATGTACGGCTTGGTTTGATTATCTCGAAAACTGGTTATAATATTATAAAATGCTAGTGATTTTCTTAATCAGATTGCTGATGTAGGTAAAGCTTAGCATCTTATCAGTAAATTAATATTTTGTTATGCAATGATATTCAAATATGTTACTTCTAAATTTAAATCTCAAAGGGTTTTATAATTTTTTTTATAAAATGTAAAATAAAGGTACAGATTTGTATAAATAAAATTTTTATGATTACTGCCAATTTATCAATAACAGAAATTTCAATTAACAGGTTTTACTATAATATATGCAAATGGTAATTTTTAGTGTTTAACACATTATATTTAGTAGTGGGCAAAAAAATTATTAGCTAATAAACAAAAATTGTTGCAAATTACATTTTCTTAAACTTTTATTCAATTTGTTTTCTAAATCTGATTTTTTTCAAATTTGACTACTTGATGTTAATGGTATAGAATACACTGCAACTTAAAACGCTTATTGTACTTCTCTTGGTTATTGGCCGACATGCTCAAAATTCATACCCTGCATTAATAAGTGCAGGTTCGTGAGCTGGGTACGCGTTAAATTTTTGTTGTTGCATTTTGTTAGAACTAAAAGGCGTATTGCAACTACACAGTAAATGGTGTACCGTTTCTGAAACATTTCTGCATAGTCGACAACTAGTGCCGCGGTTCATCTTCACGAGTTTCTGTAAGAATTCCAGTCTTGTTAGGAACTCTGTCGTAGTCTTCAACTGTGCCTTACATCCCAAATAGCACTAATAATACAACGCAAGTACATATACTGTCCATTCATCTATGATGGATTAAATATGCGGTATATATAGAAGTTTTTTAATGGATGTCTACTGTACTTGTAACAAAATAAACCCATTAAACGTTTGTAGGTTTTTGAGTTTTTATAATAATGCTACATTTGATTTGATTATTGGGAACACTCTGACGGTATAAGCGTTAGTTTAATAAACTGGCTACTTCCAGCGTGACTGATTTGATTCCTGGGAGGGGGGAGATTATTTTGAGCCAAAAACCAATTAAATAAAATGATATAAATATGTCTGTACTATTAGTATTCTGTATTTGTATTTATTATGGACATCTTATGGACATCCACTAGATGATTTCAAATGGATGTCCATAGTTGTAACAAATAGATACTAAGTAGACATGTATCAAATGTCCAAAGAAATTTACAACATAATCTGGGAGAGTTAGTAGTTTGAACGTTTGGTTTACGTAAGGTTCTATATTATCACACTCTGGCTTCGATCCCCAATATATCTTGTATTCTTTCCCAGTGTACTTATTACTTGCTAAGTTCTAGTCAAACATAAGGTACTAACACAACGCTAGCAAGCTCATTAGTTTTATATTTCCCACAATACCTGAATGATGATACGTCCAGACAAAGGAATTTTGTTTTGTCTTGACAACGTATAAAGTGCATTAAAGCATTCAAGAGCTAGTCTAGATAAGATTCTTTGGTTCATAAGAGCCCTCAGTCTGCCTGACCTTCTAAGATAACAAAGATACACCTAAGACAGTATTCCTTTTGTATACTGATTCTTGCACATTCGATGATAACATAGATAATAGATAGACGCTAGGTTGCTTAGATGGTGGACAAGGTATACATTTGCTAATTTATTGTATATATCTGATTGAGTTCCCTTCTCTGATTTAGAACAGTCCTTGTACCAAATAATACCGTTTTTTGGAATTTTTTCTTTTAAGTTCATTCAGTTATTCCGAATTAAAATGGCCTTCTTAAAAAATAATAAAATAAATAATTAAAATTTCTTTTAATTGAAAGCTTCCAACTAATTATAAATTGCAAATTGCGCAGGCTTTTAAAATACTGTCCTAGTCATAAATACCATTGACATTTCTGAGATCTAATAATCACCAACTAGTGACATTAGCCTACTGCACTACTTAATATTTATCGATATTAAATATCAAAGGTATATATTTTACTTCCTAGGTACTTTTCTCCTCGCGTAATTTCCTCCACGTGTACTTTCCTCCGCGCTATTTTTTTGCCGCGTACTTTCCTCCCTATTCAAAAATTACGAAAACAAATAAACACACAAAAATTTGCTTCCGACGTGTTATCTGTATTAAAAGAGACTAAATATTTTGTTTTAATTAATTTAAGTTGTTTTCATGTGATTCTGGCTAAACGGTGTTGTTTTGTAGGTTAAAGTTATTACAATTTCATTCTTTAAAACAATTATATTCATAATAACAATTTGAAAACCGAGCTTTTTTTTTAACGTATATTTATTTTAATAATTTTTTTTTGTCATTTTTCATATGAGCGGGGAGAAAGTAGTAAGGAGGAAAGTATTTTGGGGAGTAAAGTATGCGCGGAGAAGAAACTATTTCGGAGAAGAAAGTAAGCGGTGAATAAAGTGAGTATATCAATATTAAGTCAATATTAGTCACCATGTGTTCAGGTCCCATTTTAAGTAGGGGTCACCCAATATTTACCATTATTTTTCGTAGTTGGCGTAAACAAATTTAGCAAAAGGTAATAAATAATAATTAATTTAAAATTGTTCTTAAAATTTGTTCAAATATTTTAATCAAATTTTTATAAAAAATTAATATGATCAAAGACAACTAAAAAGAAAATTAAGAACATCAAATTATTTTGTGTAATATTATTTTCAACTTTTTCCTTTTTTAAGGACCTTCTTGGACTGAAGGTAAAATCTCTATTGAGACTTTGTTTTTGATAGAAGTGGAACAAACAGTTTCAAACTCACGAGGTATAAATTCATACTGCAGCAATCGATGTAGTTATGGCGTTGATTGAAATATTGGTAAAGATAGTCAACCTTACGGGATTATGCGACCCCGAAATTTGTTCTAAACATCAGAGGTCGGTAGTATCGCTTTGTGCTAAGAAAATACGTCAATTGTATTGTAGAATTTACAGAACAGTATTGCCGATAAATGTGAAATAGAAAACTGTAATTTTGCTGATAGTTTATGCTAAGGCACGACATTGTTGCCAATGCATCATGCCGTTGATTGAAATATTGGTGTCCTTTGTTATATATTTTTTTTCTATTGTCTGTTAATTGTTCAATGTAATAATATTTATTTGTATCTTTCTTACGTAAGGTTATAACAATGGTTATACCATCATGACAAACACATATATGTACAAAGATTGTATACATACACATGTGAATAAAGTTTATTATTATGAAAAAAACCCTGCAGATTTAAAAGTATTAATTTCGTAAAGAAATCGTTGAAAAACGTTCTCCCAAAAAAAAACAATTTCTTTAAATACTTTTGAAAATTCCATACTCATATATTTATTACATTAACATCGTTTATCCGTTGAAAATGTTTTAAAATCTATTAGGCTTACGCAAGTAAATTTCTAAATTTTGGTCATTGAAATTAAAATTTTTTAACATAGAAAACGCTATCCTTTTTATGTTGGAACGAATGTTGAATTTTCTTATATTACAATCTAACGTACTCAACTGTTTGCATCTAAACAATATTATAACAAGCCTACTCATTTACTAAAGGTGTTGCTGAAAGTATGCAATTGTAGAATTTCTGACTAAGCCGATAAGGAATGTGACTCATAAACGATAATCCGGAAGACTCCTCGTAATACATTTGTTTCAATATCAACTTTAGGTGTACTTATATTTTAAGATATAATAAACGCATTAAAGAAGCATCTATGCAAAGCTTAATGATTGTAATACGTGTAAGGAAATGCTAACAGTTAACGACTCAAGTGTTTTCAATGTGAACGAATCATTAATTCTATATAAAGATTACAGCAAATCTGATGGAATTAAATACTTACACAGACCATCACCCGAATTCTCAAAATTTGTGTTTTTTTATTGAAACTTTTTACTGAAGAATTTCATCTTTTAAAACAGATTATGGTTTATTGGAAAAATTAAACTCCGTATAAAAAAATGTCTCAACAGCAGTGTGAATTCATGGTTCAGAGAATGCGACACTCATAAACTGTTAATTATCGATCAGTTGGTTAAAATAAAACTATATCGAACCATAAAGTGGGAGGCTAATAAACATATTTCTAATAGCTATAATTACAGTGATGTCACAAAACCACACCGTAAAATAAGAATATTATCTGCATAAATAAGTGTAAATGTTTGGATATGTTTTATGTATAGCATTGTATTAGGTACGTTATTATTTATGTGTAAATTGTTTGTAAATTATTACTATTATTTTAGATCAGTTGGAATTGTAATTTTTGAAACAATGTTTATAATTAATGAGCTATTTCTACTTTAATTAAACTATTTTAATTCGAAACCATGATATTTTGATACAGTTTCAAAGAGTAAAATCCTAACTTTTATCTCTACTAACAGATAACAAAGTGTCACTTTTCGTAAATTATTTTTTCCCTCGGGAAAAAAGTGAGTACTATTTTTAACACCAAATTTCCCTCAATAATTTTCTAATTCTATTGTAATATGATTTTTCAATATTAAATCGTCATTTATTTCGTCACAGAAAAGAATAGTGTATTATACACGTATTATCCGCACCGCGTCGGGAGACAACACACCTCAAGCTAAAATCTAGTACTTTTATTTTTAGAAGTAATAGGAATAGGTTTTATTACCAAGTGAATTTAAATTTGAAGGTCTAGTGGAACCCACTTTCCCTAAAAAACACGGTAACTTGTTGCCTTTTGAATTGAAAAATTTGAAAACCAATTTTTATTTAAAATCCTTTTCAACTGAACACGTAAAAACAAGTAGATACAAAAACCAATAATTTTGCGTTTCTGAACTCTAGTGGTATTTCTCCCAGTATGTTCTACTTTATTCCTAACGAAGTTATTAAATGACAAACAAATGTCAACATTATTATTTGCAAGTTAAAAAATAAAGTGCAAGCATAATTTGTAAAATAATTGTTTCTTATTTATCTAACACCGACCAAACCAAACTGTTTTAACAAATAACGCTTCGCATGTATTTTAGTAAATTATTAAAAAAACATTGTCATTAAAATCCAAGATATGTATCATCAATGGTATTATTCATAAATGAAAAATTCGTCACTTTTAATTACTAGTTAATACGTTTACTAAATATTTGAAAACGTTGCAACATTGTATTGACAAAAGTAAATTTTACGGATTGTATGTTGCGCCATTTTTACAACGGTGGAATAAATTGAACTATTCTATTTCAAGAATCGTACACATTATAACTTAGCGCTTCAGTACAGGTGAAAAAAGTAAACAAAAACGCAACCCAACATGCATATGTGAATTGCATCCGTGATACAAGCAAATACAAGCGGTTGACTATCTTTACCAATATTTCAATCAACGGTTATGGGCATTTTAGAAACTTAAAAGAGGTACCTGCTTTCACACTATCGATACAGTATTCTGTAGTTATTACATTTTCAAACACCAGGTGGCAACATCTACTGCAGCTATAAAAGTAACTTTTACAAAATAATAACACGCAGCTATTATTTAGGTATCGTATTTTGCAACAACTAATTACTACTTTCTTCCTGATATTATTACAAACTAAAATAAAATAATCCGCACTAATAACGTTATTTTTAATTATTTACGCTATATATTTGTACATTGATTTAAATATTACAAAAACACATAATAATTAATATGTATCGCATTATAACAACAAACGTTGAAACAAACAACGATAGTAACAAATTAAAACATAAAACATTTATAAAATCAACCAACAATTAAGACCAATCCTACTGCAAATACAAGACACAGCATTTCATTATTGCATTATAATGATTGTGATTATCACAGAAAGTTGGTAACAAAAACTTTAGCGCAAATGCTACGTTTACAGTGTTAAAAAATTCAATTTTTTATATACGCAACAACAATCATTATATTAGGCCACATTATCATTATTTTGCTTTATAACACAAATATAAATTTTCTTTTTATTTATAAGAAAATGCTGTATTATACCAAGAAATCAGTAAAATACGTGAAATTTTTACATGCACGTCTTATGCTCTAAATCAGTTACAGTAACAATTTTTTTTTATTATCTTGAAAAATATATACGGTGACATTTATAACTTTAGATTTTCTTTTTCGAAAAATATGCATTCAGCGGCGTTTGAACTGACATGTTTTTCATGCGGTAATAACACTTTACCGCACAGAAAGTGTCAGTTCAAAATTGAAAGACTCCCGCCGTTAAATGTTGCTACGATTATAAGCGGAAGGTGCTAATAACAACAACAACACACTATTAAGATGGATGGAAATGTAAAATTTGAAGTTGAATAGTAAATTTTGTGCTTTGTTTTTTTCATAAAATGAGCGCGAAATTATTTTTGTTCTAGTGCACCTAAATATCAAAGTGTTTTGTTAACAACTTAATCTAACTACGTAGAGTAAAAAGTCTAAGCCCGAACACGACAATTGGAAAACTTCAATGCAAATTACGCTTCAAATTGAGATTATGGAAAGTTACGGCCTCTAATATTGTTCTGAAGTTTTGAATTTATCGGATCAATTTCAAAAGTCCATTATAGTAACACATGGATACTAAGTATGTGCTAAAATTCTAAGTAGCTATACATGCTAAGTACTAAAAATGTTAACATCTTCTCAAAGTGTATTTATATTCGCTTCGTGCAAACGACTTAAAAAAGTTTAGTTTATTGCTACCACAAAAATACAACTGTAGTAATTTGACTGGTTCTAATAAATGCTAAAACCGTTGTCAGAAAGTAACACATTTTAAGTTTGTTGTTTGTCATAGTAAAACAAGCTAGATTTCTCACTAATACGTCTTCAATTTTAAACGCAATTATTATAGTATGTACACGCAAAAATTAATTTATTTACATTTTTTTTCCGTAAATAAGTAGGTTTTTTTATTAACAATTGACGTCGAAAGTAACTACTGAAGGTAAGTGCGTCAGTAAACAACAAATAATTGCAAAAAGGATCCGAGACTCGCTAACATAAAAAGTGTTTCAATATTGACACTGTAAGAAAAAATAATCAAATTTTGAACAAAAATTGTAAGATAACAGCTTTTTTTTGTAAAATAATAATATTTTAGTTATCAGTAACATAATAATTTGTAAAGAAGGAAAAAAAACAAATATCAAAGTTCAAATTTTTTTTTGTAAAATACAAATTTTCACGAGTCTGTTTTTTTTTAATGATTGTCAAAAACGTAATTAATTAGTTTTAAGGAAAAGTTGTTGACAATTACCAGAATAAAATTCCAGATTCAATCAACACACAAGTGGTATTCGGTAAGAAAATTGTATGACGTCATCACTATAACAAGAAAGACCTCTAATAAAATTAATGCAAAGAGAGACATTTGTTCACTTAAATTTATGAATTAAATTTGTGGTTAAATTTTTGTTGTTAGTTTTTATTCTCAACAATGTTTTTTAATTAACAACATCGTTTCTTACTATAGTCGTAATAAAATGTTTAATTTTGTAAGAAAAATGGATATTTTACATGTTAAAAATTTTTTTGTAAAACTCAAATATTTGAATTATTATTATTTTGGAACAATTTTTGTTTAAATTTTAAATATTTAACAATATTTTGTTAATTAACGGCATTGTTACCTACTAACGTTATATTTAACTGTTTATTTTTCTAAGAAAAACGTTTTCAAATCTAAAATATTTTTTGTAAAACTCAAATATCAGAATTTTTAATATATTATACCTAGTTAAAAATTAAATTTGAGGTTAAAATTTGTGTTGTAAATTTTTATTTTCAACAATGTTTTTTTTAATTAACAACATCGTTTCTCACTATAGTCGTATTAAAATGTTTAATTGTATAAAAAAAAATGGCTGTATTACATGTTAAATATTTTTTTGTAAAATTCAAATATTAGAATTATTAATATTTTGCAATAATTTTTGTTTAAATTTTGCACATTTAACAATATTTTGTTAATTAACGACATTGTTACCTAATATAGTTATATTAAACCGTTTATTTTTCTAAGGAAAATGGTTTTTATATCTAATTTTTGTTTGTAAAACTCAAATATAAGAATTTTTAATAATTTATACATTTAGCAGTTTGTTCAATTAATTAAATTTAAGGTTAAAATTTTTGTTGTTAATTTTTATGTTCATCAATGTTTTTTTAATTAACAAGATCGTTTCTCACTCTAATCGTATTAAAATGTTTAATTTTGTAAGAAAATTACTATTTTACATGTTAAATATTTTTTGTAAAATTCAAATATTAGAATTATTAATATTTTGCAATAATTTTTGTTTAAATTTTGCACATTTAACAATATTTTGTTAATTAACGACATTGTTACCTAATATAGTTATATTAAACCGTTTATTTTTCTAAGGAAAATGGTTTTTATATCTAATTTTTGTTTGTAAAACTCAAATATAAGAATTTTTAATAATTTATACATTTAGCAGTTTGTTCAATTAATTAAATTTAAGGTTAAAATTTTTGTTGTTAATTTTTATGTTCATCAATGTTTTTTTAATTAACAAGATCGTTTCTCACTCTAATCGTATTAAAATGTTTAATTTTGTAAGAAAAATTACTATTTTACATGTTAAATATTTTTTGTAAAACTCAAACATTAGAATTATTTAACATTGTTACCTACTATAGTTATATTAATTTGTTTAGTTTTTAAGAAAAATAATTTTACACGTAAAATTATTTTTTATAAAACTCAAATATCAGAATTTTTAATAATTTATAGTTAAAAATTAATACAAAGAGAGACATTTGTTCAATTAATTAAATTTGAAGTTAAAATTTTTGTTGTTAATTTTTATTCTCAACAATATTTTTTTAAATTAACAACATCGTTTCTCACTATAGTCGTATTAAAATGTTTAATTTTGTAAGAAAAATGGCTATTTTACATGTTAAATATTTTTTGTATAACCCAAATATTACAATTATTATTATTTTGCAATATTATATGTTTAAATTTTTAATATTTAACAATATTTTGTTAATTAACGACATTGTTACCTACTATAGTTATATTAAACCGTTTAGTTTTCTAAGAGAAATGGATTCTACATCTAAAATTTTTTTTGTAAAATGCAAATATTAGAATTGCTATTGTTTTGCAATAATTTTTGTTTACATTTTGCAAATTTAACAATATTTTGTTAATTAACGACATTGTTACCTACTATAGTTATATTAAACTAATTAGTTTTCTAAGAACAATGGTTGTAACATCTAAATTTTTTTTGTAAAACTCAAATATCAGAATTTTTAATAATTTGAACGTTTAGACATCTGTTCAATTAATTAAATTTGAGGTTAAAATTTTTTGTTAATTTTTATTCCCAACAATGTTTTTTAATTAACAACATTGTTTCTCACTATAGTAGGATTAAAATGTTTAATTTTGTAAGAAAAGTGGCTGTTTTACATGTTAAATATTTTTTGTAAAGCTCAAATGTTAGAATTATTATTATTTTGCAATAATTTTTGTTTAAATTTTCCATATTTAACAATATTTTGTTAATTAACGAAATTGTTACCTACTATAGTTATATTAAACTGCTTAGTTTTCTAAGAAAAATGGTTTTTACATTTAAAATATTTTTTTATAATAATTTATACACTTTGACATTTGTTCAATCAACCTAATTAAAAGTTAAAATAGTTGTTGTTAATTTTAATTCTCAAAAATGTTTTTTAATTAATTATATCGTTTCTCACTATAGTCGTGTTTAATTTTGTAAGAAAAATGGCTATTTTACATGTTAAATATTTTTTGTAACATTTAAATATTTGAATTATTATTATTTTGCAATAATTTTTGTTTAAATTTCGTATATTTATCAATATTTTGTTAACTAACGACATTGTTACCTAATATAGTTATATTAAACCGTTTAGTTTTCTAAGAAATATGGTTTTTACATCTAGAATATTTTTTTGTAAAACTCAAGTATCAGAAATTTAAATAATTTATAGTTAAAAACTAATACAATTTAATTGAATTTATTAATTAAATTAGAGGTTAAAATTTTTGTTAATTTTTATTCTCAACAATATTTTTTAATTAACAATAGTGTTTCTTACTATAGTCGTATTAAAATGTTTATGTGTGTAAGAAAATGGCTATTTTACATGTTACACATTTTTTAAAAAACTCAAAAATAAGAATTATTATTTTGCAATATTTTTGTTTAAATTTTAAATATTTAACAATATTTTATTAATTAACGACATTGTTACCTACCTAGTTTTCTAAAAAAAATGGTTTTTACATTTAAAATATTTTTTGTAAAAACACAAATATCAGAATTTTTTATAATTTATACGTTGAGACATTTGTTCAATTAATTAAATTTAAGGTTACAATTTTTGTTGTTAATGTTTATGCTCATCAATGTTATTTTAATTAACAACATCGTTTCTCACTATAGCCGTATTAAAATGTTTAATTTTGTAAGAAAAATTGCTATTTTGCATCTTAAATATTTTTTGTAAAACTCAAATATTAGAATTATTATTATTTTGCAATATTTTTTGTTTAAATTTAAAGTATTTAACAATATTTGGTTAATTAACGACATTGTTTAGTTTTCTAAGAAAATAGAATTTTACATCTAAAATATTTTTTTGTAAAACTCAAATATTACAATTTTTAATTATTTTTAGTTATTTCGCAATATTTTTTTTAATTTTTAAAAACCAAAATATTTATTATAGAAACCGTATTTTTGTTTAACAAAGTGTATTCATTCCGCACGGGGACAAATTTGTAGATAGTTAGAACTTTTTTTTAATATTTTGCACTTTGTTTTGTTAATTAACAATATGGTTTTCTTCTATTGTCATAACAGTACGTGTTTTTTGAAAAAAAAATTTTTCACATTTCAATATTTTTTTGTAAAATAGAAAAAATTAAATTTTTGTTGACGCATAGTTTGTTCTTAACAATATTTTGTAAATTGATCACATTTTTACACACTTTTAAAACATGTTTAATATTTTTTGTAAAATTCAAAAATCTTAATCTTTAATAATTTAAAATTATTTTGCAATAATTTTTGTTTAAATTTCTAATATTAAACAATGATTAACGACATCTGTACCTACTGTAGTCATATTGAGCTGCGTATTTTCTAAGCAAAATGATCTTTATATGTTCGATATTTTTGTGTAAAACTCAAATATCAAAATTTTCAATAATTTTTGTTTAAACTTTATATTGTTTAAAACCATAATAATAGATAATAAAAATTTATTACTATGTAGTTAGTTTTCAATAAATTTTTTCTTAATTAAAAACATTTTTAAATTATTTTAAAAAAATGTATTGCAATTTTTATTGAAACCCTATAGAGACAAAAAACCAAAATTGGTTGTACAAGTACAAAATTGTAAAAAATTTAAAATGTTTGTTGTATGAGTACAAAGTGGAAAACTCTGCCCTAAATCTATATTTTAATTTTAATAAAAAAATTTTCTTTTATTATTAAAATAGTATAAATTTACATATTGAAATATTTATCTGTAGGATAAGAATATTAAAATTTTTATCAATATGTGGTATATTCTCAATAGTTTTTTAGTTAGTTTTAAAATTGTTAAAATTTAAGGTATTTAAAAACTAAAACTCAGTGTCGTAGAGGTATAAAACTATGATCTAAATTTAAATAAAAAAATTAAATGTTTTTAACATCAGTTCCTTCTGTTATCATAACAGTATGATTTTTGAAAAAGAAATAATGTATACATAATAATATATTTTTAATAAAATAAAAATATTCAAACTTTTATTAATATATATTTTATTTCCAATAATATTTTTGCTTAATTTAAAAATTTTTAGAATTTTCAAAATAAAAAAGAAATCGTATTGCAATTTTTATTCAAATTCTTTATACTAAATCTATGATCTAAATTTCAATAAAAAAGTTTAAATGTTAAATGCATTAAATCTGTTATTGTAAAAGTATGAGTTTTTGAAAAAATTGGGTTTACATATTAAAATATTTTTTGTAAAATAAAACTTAAAATTTTTGTTAAACAGTTAAATGTTAAAACAGTTTATTTTAATTTTAATTTTTTTTTAATTTAAAATACTAAAATAAAAATAAATTGCAATCTGTAGAGATAAAGAACCACTATGTGTCATAGAGGTATAAAGGAAAATTTAAACCCTTTGTACTAAATTTATGACCCAATTTTCAATAAAAAATTTAAATCCTTTGTCAAAAAAATATGATTTACAAATTTTTTTTGTAAAATAAAAATATTAAAATTTATGGTAATATAGGTATAATGGGCTCTTAATAAAAGAACTTTTATTTTGAAAATGCAAATATAAATTTTAATGATTTATACTTAATTTTGATAATTTTTTGTTTAAAATTATTATTATTGAAAACTAAAATATTTTTTGTAAAAAAGGTAGAAATATTTTTGTACGCAAAATCGTAATGCAATTTAATTGAAATTTTGAGTTTTTTTATAATAATTTAATTTGCAGAAAATATCAAACGTCATGCATAAAATAATTTTTTTAAACCAATAAAACATGCAATCAAATTTCCTCCTAATCTTAACAGTAAATTCTTAAACATTTTCGTTATACAAAAAAAAGTTTATTAAAATAATTGACCTGAAATATTATAGCAGTTAAGAGCAAACGAAAATGAAATTAAATGTAATAAATTTTATTTATATACAGATTTTAATTACCTTAATTAATTTAATTGCGCTTTAATTGTATGAGCCATAAAATCTATTTTTAATTTTAGGTTAAGTGCTAAATTAACGTATATTCATGTACTTCGTTTAAAAGAATGAAACATAAAATAAAAAAATTGTATCTTAAAAATAAAATTGACTAAATTTTGCATAATATATAAAATAATTTTTATTTTAAATTTTAAAAACATAATGTGCAACACAGGTAACAACGTAAGTACGTCATTTTTACGTTATTTTAGAAATGTAACAATTTTAAATTGTGATAATAAAAATTTAAAATTGTATATTAATGTATTAAAAAATTTTTTCACTAACGTTTTTCTCACAAAAATTTTCTATGAATTCTATGAAATTTCACAAAAATCCAGACAAGGTTTTAAAATTTTTATTTTATTTTGTTGTCACTAAATTCATCTGACATCTGTCAAGTACTCAGTAGGTATTTAGAAAATGTTTATTAAGTATTTTATTTTTGAGCAATTGTTGGTATTGGCTAAGGCCTCGGCATCGTACTTGTATATTAAAATAAAATTTAATAATTTGTATTAAAAAATTACTTATGCTATTAAATGTTTTAAAAATTGTATAATTACTAATTTAAACGTTCAAAAATTACTCTAAATAACAAATATTATTAATTTTATTGTTAACTCTACTATTTTCTTTTAGATTGTAATTATTTAAATTATTGATTAAATAAGCAATAAAATTTAAACATTGCCAAACAATTACTAAATTAAATAAACTGTAACTTTGCCTTTTTTTCAGATTCTAAAAATTATAAAACAAATAAAAATTTTGTATAAATTAGGTTATATTCTCATGTATATTAAAATCTAAATAATAATGTAACCGGAAATTATACATTTTGAAATGTTTGAATGATTCAAGTTATTAAATATGTTAAAATATGCATTGATAAACAAAGATCAACTTTTCAATATATTAAATTGGTAAAGTTGGAATTTAAATTATTGGTTAACTATGTAATAATATTTAAACATAAAAATTTTGTCAAAAATTTGGTACTAAAGTCAATATACTAAAAATTTTTCATTTTTTGATTTTATAAAAATAAATTTAAAATGTTTATACTTTAGATCATATTTTCAAATTATTAAGTAATCATAATAATATAACCAAAAATTATACTTTCTAAAATGTTGAATGATTCAAATTATTGAATATGCCAAAATATGCTTTAAAAAAATTTGAATATTTAAGATATTCATATACAGATCAGCTTGCAATTATTTAAACTATTGATTAAATATGCAGTAAAATTGGAATATAAGCAACTTTGTCAAAAATTATTAAATTAAATAATTAAATTTTAATAATTATAAAAATAAATTAAAAATTATGTGTCCTTTAGTTCACACACTCAAATTGTTACATGTTATTAAAGTATGTTACCTAATGTTGCCAAAAAGTATTAAAAATTAAAATAATTAAATTTCTTGAATATGCTGAAACATGCTTAAAAATTTAAATATTTAAAATATTGATATAATAAGACCATATGTTAAATTGAATTTATTTCAATGTTTGGATTACAATTAATTAAATTATTAAAAAATGATCATATTCTCAAATTATTACATGTCTGTTTAATAATGTAATAAAAAATTATACATTTTAAAATGTTAAATAATTAAAATTATTGAATATGGCAAAATAAGCACTGAAAAAATTAAAGATTATAGATTAGTGTGATCAGTTATACTTAATTAGATTATCTTTAAAGTTCAATTATTGAATAAATATACCATAAAATTATATAAATAAATAAAAAAATTTCGTAGTTTAGGCCATATTGTCAAATTATTGCATGTATAGTAATATCTGTTTAATAATGTAACCACAAAATTATGCATTTTCAAATGTTGGATGATTCAAATTATTGAATATGTCAAAATATGCATTGAAAAATTTAAATACTTGAGATATTGATATAAGGATGAGTTTGGCGATAAATAAATTTAAATTTACTTTAAGTCATATTTTTAAATTATTACATGTCTGTTCAATAATGTAATAAAAATTTATACATTTTAAAATGTTTAATCATTAAATATGGCAATATATGCACTGAAAAAATTAAACATTTTAGATCAGCGTGATCAGTTATACTTAATTAGATTATCTTTAAAGTTTAATTATTGATTAAATATACCATAAAAATCAAACTTAAACAACTTTGTCAAAAAATTACTTAACTAAATAAACTAAAACCTATTTTTTCTCAGATTTTAAAATTATAAAAATTAATTAAAATTTTGTGTACATTAAGTCATACTCTCAAATTATTACATCTATTAAAGTTACCAAAAATTATAAATTGTAAAATGTTAAATAATTCAAGTTATTTAAAAAAATTTAAATATTTAAGATATTGATATAAGAAGATCTGCTTCTCACTATGTTAATTTGAATTTATTTTAAAGTTTGGTTTGCACTTATTTAAATTATTAACTAATGTGCAATAAAATTTTAAACATAAACAACTTAGTCAAATAATTATTAAATTAAATAAACTAAAAATTTCTTTTTAAATGTATAAATTACAAAAAATAAATTAAAATTTTGTAATTTTAGATCATATTCTGAAATTATTACATTTGTATTGTAGTCTGTTTATTAATGTAGCCTAAAATTATACGCTGAATGCTTCAAATTATTGAATATGTCAAAATACGCAAAGAAAAATTAAAATATTGAAGATATTGAACTTAGATTTATTTCAAAGTTTGGATTAATAAAATTTAAACAAAAACAAACACGTCAAAAAACTACTAAATGAAACTAACTAAAAATTTAAAATTGTCAGACTATTCTTAAATAGTTATGAGTTTATTAAGGTTTGTTTAATAGTGTAACCAGAAATTATTCATTTAATTTATCCAATATCCCAAAACATGCAATTAAATTTATTAGAAAGTTTGGATTGCAGTTTTTAAGTTATTGACTAAACATGGAATATAATTTACACATAAACAACTTTGTCAAAAATTAGGTAGGTACTAAATTAAATAAACTAAAATTTCTTTTGTTTTTAGAAATTTAATTTTTTTGAACATTGTGCCACATTCTCAAGTTTGTACATAATGTAACCAGACATTATACAGTTTAAAAAAATAAATAATTCAAATTATAGAATATGCCAAAATATCCATTGAAATATTTGAATATTTAAGATATTAATTTAAGTATTAGCTTGTAAATGTATTAATTTAAATTTATTTCTAAGTCTAATTGCAACTATTTAAATAATTGACTAAATATGTAAAAAATTAGAACATAAACTACTTTGTCAAAAATTACTATATTAAGTAAACTAAAAGTTTATGTATCTTAGATTTTAAAAATCTAAAAAATGAATTAAAATTTGGTGTACCTTGGGTCACAGTCTCAAGTTATTAAATGTATATTAAAGAAATTATACATTTTATAATGTTGAATGATTCAACTTATTGAACATGCTAAAATATGCTTTGCATAATTTAAATATTTAAGATATTGAAATAAAGATTAGCTTCTCAATATATTAATTTAACTTTATTTTACAATTCAAACATAAAATAGAAGTACTAAATTAAATAAACAAAAATTGTTTATTTTTAGATATTAAAAATTATAAAAATAAATTAAAATTTTGTGTACTGTAAATCATATAGTCAAATTATTGCATGTATACTAAGATCTGTTTATTAATGTAACCAGAAATTATGGATTTTAAAATTTATTAAATATGTTCGCACATAAACAAATTCGTTAAAAGATTAGGTAGGTACTAAATTAAATAAACAAAAAATTATTTTTTTGAGATTTCAAAAATCATAAAAATAAATTTAATTTTTTTGAACATTGTGTCACATTTTCAAGTACATAATGTAACCATAAATTATACAGTTTAAAATGTAGAATAATTCAAATTATTAAATATGCCAAAATATCTATTACAATATTTAAATATTTAAGATATTAATCTAAATATCTGCTTGTAAATATATTAATTTAAATTTATTTTTAAGTTTGAATTGCAACTATTTAAATTATTGACTAAATATGTAAAAAAATTTCAACATAAACTACTTTGTCAAAAAATTACTGTATTAAATAAACTAAAAGTTTATGTATCTTAGATTTTAAAAATCATAAAAATAAATTAAAATTTTGTGTACTTTGGGTCATAATCTTAAATTGTTAAGTGTATATTAAAGAAATTATACATTTTTAATGTTAAATGATTTAAATTATTAAACAAGCCAAAATACGCTTTGCATAATTTAATTATTTAAGGTATTGAAATAAAGATCAGCTTTTCAATATATTAATTTAACTTTACTTCAGAGTTTGGATTTAATAGAATTCAAACATAAACAACTTTGTCAAAAATTAGGTACTAAATTAAATAAACTAAAAATTATTTTTTTTGAGATTTTAAAAATCAAAAAAATAAATTTAATTTTATTGAACATTGTGTCATATTCTCATGTACATAATATAACCATAAATTATACAGTTTAAAGTGTTAAATGATTTAAATTATAGAATATGCCTAAATGTCAATTGAAATATTTAAATATTTAAGATATTAATATAAATATCAGTTTGTGAATGTATTAATTTAATTTTATTTCTAAGTTTGAATTGCAACTATTTAAATTATTGACTAAATATGTAAAAAATTCCAACATAACCACTTTGTCAACCATATTAAATAAACTAAAAGTTTATGTATCTTAGATTTTAAAAATCATAAAAATAAATTAAAATTTGGTGTACTTTGGGTCAAAATCTCAAATTGTTAAGTGTATATTAAAGAAATTATACATTTTTAATGTTGAATGATTAACTTATTAAACATGCCAAAATACGCTTTGCATAATTTAAGTATTTAAGATATTGAAATAAAGATTAGCTTCTCAATATATTAATTTAACTTTATTTCAGAATTCAAACATAAAATGTAGGTACTAAATTAAATAAACAAAATTTTTTTATTTTTAGATATTAAAAATTATAAAAATAAATTAAAATTTTGTGTACTGTAAATCATATTGTCAAATTATTGCATGTATACTAAGATCTGTTTATTAATGTAACCAGAAATTATGGATTTTAAAATTTATTAAATATGTTTGCACATAAACAAATTCTTTAAAAAAATTAGGTAGGTACTAAATTAAATAAACAAAAAATTATTTTTTTGAGATTTTAAAAATCATAAAATAAATTTAATTTTTTGAACATTGTGTCACATTCTCAAGTACATAATGTAACTATAAATTATACAGTTTAAAATGTAGAATAATTTAAATTATTAAATATGCCAAAATATCTATTACAATATTTAAATATTTAAGATATTAATCTAAATATCTGCTTGTAAATATATTAATTTAAATTTATTTTTAAGTTTGAATTGCAACTATTTAAATTATTGACTAAATATGTAAAAAATTTCAACATAAACTACTTTGTCAAAAATTACTGTATTAAATAAACTAAAAGTTTATGTATCTTAGATTTTAAAAATCATAAAAATAAATTAAAATTTTGTGTACTTTGGGTCATAATCTTAAATTGTTAAGTGTATATTAAAGAAATTATACATTTTTAATGTTAAATGATTTAAATTATTAAACAAGCCAAAATACGCTTTGCATAATTTAATTATTTAAGGTATTGAAATAAAGATCAGCTTTTCAATATATTAATTTAACTTTACTTCAGAGTTTGGATTTAATAGAATTCAAACATAAACAACTTTGTCAAAAATTAGGTACTAAATTAAATAAACTAAAAATTATTTTTTTGAGATTTTAAAAATCAAAAAAATAAATTTAATTTTATTGAACATTGTGTCATATTCTCATGTACATAATATAACCATAAATTATACAGTTTAAAGTGTTAAATGATTTAAATTATAGAATATGCCTAAATGTCAATTGAAATATTTAAATATTTAAGATATTAATATAAATATCAGTTTGTGAATGTATTAATTTAATTTTATTTCTAAGTTTGAATTGCAACTATTTAAATTATTGACTAAATATGTAAAAAAATTCCAACATAACCACTTTGTCAACTATATTAAATAAACAAAAAGTTTATGTATCTTAGATTTTAAAAATCATAAAAATAAATTCAAATTTGGTGTACTTTGGGTCAAAATCTCAAATTGTTAAGTGTATATTAAAGAAATTATACATTTTTTAATGTTGAATGATTAACTTATTAAACATGCCAAAATACGCTTTGCATAATTTAAGTATTTAAGATATTGAAATAAAGATTAGCTTCTCAATATATTAATTTAACTTTATTTCAGAATTCAAACATAAAATGTAGGTACTAAATTAAATAAACAAAAATTTTTTTATTTTTAGATATTAAAAATTATAAAAATAAATTAAAATTTTGTGTACTGTAAATCATTTTGTCAAATTATTGCATGTATACTAAGATCTGTTTATTAATGTAACCAGAAATTATGGATTTTAAAATTTATTAAATATGTTTGCACATAAACAAATTCTTTAAAAAATTAGGTAGGTACTAAATTAAACAAACAAAAATTATTTTTTTTGAGATTTTAAAAATCATAAAAATAAATTTAATTTCTTTGAACATTGTGTCACATTCTCAAGTACATAATGTAACCATAAATTATACAGTTTAAAAATGTAGAATAATTTAAATTATTAAATATGCCAAAATATCTATTACAATATTTAAATATTTAAGATATTAATCTAAATATCTGCTTGTAAATATATTAATTTAAATTTATTTTTAAGTTTGAATTGCAACTATTTAAATTATTGACTAAATATGTAAAAAATTTTAACATGAACTACTTTGTCAAAAAATTACTGTATCAAATAAACTAAAAGTTTATGTATCTTAGGTTTTAAAAATCATAAAAATAAATTAAAATTTTGTGTACTTTGGGTCATAATCTCAAATTGTTAAGTGTATATTAAAGAAATTATACATTTTTTAATGTTGAATGATTTAACTTATTAAACATGCCAAAATACGCTTTGCATAATTTAATTATTTAAGGTATTGAAATAAAGATCAGCTTCTCAATATATTAATTTAACTTTACTTCAGAGTTTGGAATTAATAGAATTCAAACATAAACAACTTTGTCAAAAAATTAGGTACTAAATTAAATAAACTAAAAATTATTTTTTTGTGATTTTAAAAATCAAAAAAATAAATTTAATTTTATTGAACATTGTGCCACATTCTCAAGTACATAATGTAACCATAAATTATACAGTTTAAAGTGTTAAATAATTTAAATTATAGAATATGCTTAAATATCCATTGAAATATTTAAATATTTAAGATATTAATATAAATATCAGTTTGTAAATGTATTAATTTAATTTTATTTCTAAGTTTGAATTGCAATTATTTAAATTATTGACTAAATATGTAAAAAATACCAACATAACCTACTTTGTCAACCATATTAAATAAACTAAAAGTTTATGTATCTTAGATTTTAAAAATCATAAAAATAAATTAAAATTTGGTGTACTTTGGGTCATAGTCTCAAATTATTAAGTGTATATTAAAAAAATTATACATTTTAAATTGTTTAATGATTCAACTTATTGAACATGCCAAAATATGCTTTTCAATATATTAATTTAACAATACTTTAGAGTTTGGATTTAGTAGAATTCAAACACAAACAACTTTTTCAAAAATTAGGTACTAAATTAAATAAACTCAAAATATTTTAGATTTTAAAAATTATAAAAATAAATTAAAATTTTGTGTACTTAGGTTATATTGTCAAATTATTGCAATGTATAATAAGATCTGTTTAATAATGTAATCAGAAATTATGCATTTTAAAATTTAGTAAATATGTCAAAATATGCATTGAAAAGTTTAAATACTAGTTTGGCAATATATTAATTTGGATTTATTTTAAAATTTGCATACAATTATTTAAATTAATAACTAAATATGCAATAAAATTGTACATAAATAACTTGGCCAAAAATTAATTCATACATTAAATAAACTAAAAGTTTTACCTTTTCAGATTAAAAAAATTATGAAAATTAATTAAACTTTTATATAAGTACTTTCCGTCATATTCATACATTATTACATGTCAATAATGTAATAAAAAATTATAAATTTTAAAATGTTGAATGATTAAATATGCTAAAATATACACTGAAAAATTTAACATTTAAGATCAGTTTGGTAATTAACTAATTTAAATTAACTTTAAAATTTGAATTGCAATTATTTAAAGTATTGCCATAAAACTTCGTCAAAAAATTACTACACTAAATAAACTAAAAGTTTATCTCCCTCAAATTTTAAAATTATAAAAATTAAAATTTTGAGTACTTTAGGTCATATTCTAGAATTATTACATGTATATTATTAATTAATAAATACGTCAAAATATGCATTGAAAAATTTATTTTTTAAATTCATTTATAAATTTTAAATCTTTAATATTTTCATTAAATAATTTGAAGTTCCAGAAATGATTTTGATTTAGTTTAGCTAACGATTAAAATTAAAACAAAACAGTCAAGTGTTTAATTTTTTTTAATATTTAATATTTAAATTAAACCTGTTTGAAATTTGTTCTTCAATAAATTAATTTTTTAATATCAACAACTAAAATAATTTTTTTAAATTAATTTAAATTTAAAAGAAGATATTTATATATTTTTAAATAACAAAATTTTACATAAATTAATTTAAAAACTTAAACAAATGCAATAATAATATGAGTGTCCTGTATCAAAATTTATGGGAAACCGATTAAATTCTGAAGGAAGACAATGTTGATTTAAAAAATTAAAAAATAACAGACAGCGTTCCCTGAAGCAACCGAATGAATAATCAATTATTTTAACATTATTTTTTTGTGAGTTTTGCAAGCCTCGAGGAACATAAATTATTGTACGGTGTACGATCAACGTTGTTTATACAAAACAACAACTTAACAAAGTTACTTTCCTTAACGTGCATGAAAAAGCTACGTAATTGATCGTTTAAGGATTTGTGTAAGGAAAAAATAAAATGAAAATAAATAGTATAAGACGCATCATCAAGTACGTGTTGAAAAAGTTCTATTAAAAGAATCCAAACAATACCTAATGATTGTCACTTGTATACCTGTCAAAAGCAATAGCAAAACGTTGCAAAAATATACAGTGTACAATAAAATACTTACTTATATGACGTCCTTAAAAATACACAGCTAAGTTAATTACCAAAAAGTCGAGTTTGTGTACTAATAGTAATTCGATGTGCTTTATTTTGAAAATTTTTTTGGCACGTACCTACATTATTCAATTTTTTTACGTCGACTTTAGGTTAATTAATTAATAATAACAAAACTAATGATGCTACTAAAATCCAAAAATATTTTTAAACAATAATAATTCTTGTCGATTAACCGCTTTACGTCAATCTTTTTCCGGCTGAATACCCTTATCCATATGCTATTCGCCCCCCAAGGATAGTGCCTGAACAATTCTGGGATCTGCTTTGCTGCCTTCTCGAAATTCTTCAAGTGTTAAACGATCATCGTGATTTTTATCCATCTGATCGAATATTTTGTCTACTCGTTTTTGTGGCGTATTGTCGTCTTCGGCTTGCGGCGTCTGCCCCTACACCAATAAACAAACGAATTAGTTTTAAAAGAAATTCTTGTTCAAAATAATAAAAACATAAAACGACGCAGGCATCCATCATTCGCTCATGTAATCTAATAAAAGAACTGTCACAAGTTTTAAGTTTCGATAAGACGGTGCCGAAAAATAAAAATACAAGAAACGCGATAATCGGATCTTCGCATGTTAGCGAAGACATCGACGACAATAATTTTAAATAATTTACGCGTCCGTTTATTTAAATTTTATTGACTGTACGTTAATTAACGCCAAAAACGGGTATAAAGAATCACGCAATACGACCTAAAACCGTTCTTTATCCGCAGTAATAACTTATAATGTAGGTGTTGAACCTCTTTATGATTAATCGCTGATTATTATTTTAACTAAAAATAAAGGGTGTCTTACCGGCAACCGCCTTTAGCCGTATACGAAAAAGTATACATTGAAAAAATTTGGAGAATGACTAAAACCAATAGGACAAACTCAACTAAAATATTCTTCTGACACTTCCGGATGTACCGAAAGTCGACAACAACCCCGTTATTGTAAAAGGAACACCCCATATATTAATGCATTTTTGGATTTAAACTTTGTATAACATTCCCTGTAGCTAATAGTTATAGATTTATGAGATTTAAATTTTTTTAGTAAAATTTGGGGTTTCCGGTGAAACACCCTGTATATGTTTAACATAGCGTTCACTAATATATAGTTATTCAGTTTTACATAATAACACCATCAAATAGTAAAGTTAATTAGCAGTTATCGAAAAACTCGGGCGCCACCAGATTTTCATGTTTATGCACACAACGACGTAATTAACTTCAAACTAAAATTGACAGCGTAATTAAAAAAAAATAAATATTTTTGTAAATGTTCCAAGAATTAAAAAACTATGCAGGTAAAGCCTTCTTGGCTCAACGGGATACGTCCAAAATTTAATCACATCTGCGGTATTATAAATACATACAAATTTATTAAAAATCGTTTTTTTGATATCGTGTTTACATGTAGACGAACGACCGGTCGATCGGACTCCAAACAGATTTTTTTTTGATTCATTATAATGTACTTCGCGATCCTAGCCCAGCAGCTTTTCGCGTCGATGAGGTTGCCGCTTCGCGGTGCTAACCTCGAGCCGCTTCACTAACTTTTTTACTCAAAAAATAGCTTCAATGCAACTTTGATAAAGACATGGTTCGCTTCGCTGGTCAAATTGTGGAGATCAAAGTGGGGTTTTTTCCGCGACCCTGCGCCGCGAGTGCACTGACTTTTCCTACTCAAAAAATTAATTTTAATGCAACTTTCATAAAAACAAACTTGAAAGGTCGAAATAGGGTTGTTTTTGGCGATCGTGACTCAGCACCACTTCGCGACGAACTCAAACGGCTCGTACGCTGATTTTTCTTACTCAAAAAATAGTTTCAATGCAACTTTGATAAAGACGCCAATTTGTGAAGATTAACCCAACGCCGCTTTGCGGCAAACTCAAAGTGACTTTCTTGATATCTTGTTTACATATGGACGGACCACCGGTCGATCAGACTCCAGACAAATTTTTTGCTTCATTATAATGTACTAATTAGGATCGCTTTCGGGATCCTAGCCAAGCACCTCTTCGCGTCGATGGAGTCGCCGCTTCGTGCCAAATTTGAGCGGCTCGAACACTAACTTGACTCTAACCCTGCGCCAAGCCTACACTGACTTTTCTTATTTAAAAGAATAGTTTTAATGCAACTTTGATGAAAAGGCCAATTTGTGAAGATTAACCCAGCGTCGCTTAGCGGCACTCTAGCAGCTGATACGTTAATTTTTATACAAATTTATTAAAAATCGGACTGGTGATTTTCTTGATATCTTGTTTACATATGGACGGACGACCTGCCAATTAGACTCCAGACAGATTTTTTTCCTTCATCACAATGTACTAACTAGGGTTGCTTTTGGGATCCTAGCCCAGCACCTCTTCGCGTCGATTGGATTCCTTTTCGCGCCAGACTAACATGGTTCGCTTCGCTGGTCAAATGTGGAGATCAAAGTGGGGTTTTTTCCGCTTCACGGCTCGAACACTAACTTGACTCTAACCCTGCGTCGCGCATACACTGACTTTCTTACTCCAAAAAATAGTTTCAATGCAACTTTGATAAGGACACGGCTTTTCTCGCCAAATTGTGAAGATCAAAATAAGGTCCTTCTCCGCGACCGTAAACCAACGCCGCTTCGCAGTGAGTTTTGAAATTATAGTGCTTATGCGCTTTTTGCGCCTATGCACTTGGACCGCAAGCGGTTCCACGTGTTGGCTGTCGCCCGGGCGAGCTCCAGCGCCACAGAGCAGCCTGACCAGGCTTTCACGTAATAACCCTCCTCTAAGACGCCATACCACAGCCACTACAAATCCGACTCTGATGGACAAGGGTCAGCAGCTAAAATTCCGACTCCGGTTTGGTTGTCGACAACCCGTAGTTCGGATCAGACAGTACGTTAGCCCTATTTGGAAATAGGTCCGACCTGTACCCTGCCAACCGACAAAACCCCTAGCGCTAGTACAATTACCCCTTTGCTAGTTGGAAACTTAAGAACGCAGTGATGTTTTAGCTACAGAGGGCTGCTTCTCGGAACCACGGAACCACCTCCCTAGCGCTAGTACAATTACCACTTTGCTAGTTGGGAACTGAAGAACGCAGTGATGCTTCAGCTAAAGAGGGTTGCTTCTCGGAACCACGGAATACCCAATACACTGTGTTATAGTCAGTTGTTAGGAAAGTATGCCCCTCAGTGGAGAGTAGGGTGTGGGTTAGGAAGATCAACGTTATTCCTAGAATCTATAGAAAAAAAATTAAAAAGGTACAGCGCCAGGTTTGAGTAAAGCTGTAGAGAAGAATCTGACCCAAAACCAAAGGTCAGCAGCTAACTGTCCGCAGCAGAATATACAGAAAAAGGGAAACAAATCACGAAAAAATTTGACGTAAAGTCAGAGAATCCTTCACACAAAATTTATTCACCTCAATACACAAACACATTTGTGATAGGTCACAGCATTTAATAGACACAGATATATTACGAATACACACGAGCTAAAACGGGTAACTACAGCATTAAACATTCAGGTAACACGAAAATGACTAGAGCTACATAGAATAGAAAGTAAAGAGAATTACCCAAGTATTTACCACTGCTACGCCACTGTCTCGTATATGCAATTGATATTTCGCGTACTGAAGATACGCCTATGGTGAACTTAACCTAGAATGTATGTCAATTTATAGTACTGAGTAACGTTACAGATTACATGAACTTAAGGAAGGCGTGTAAGGGAAGTTTTAAGACTAAATCAGTCACCGCGAAGTTTAAACGATTGTTCAATTTGGCCTAACTTGGAACGACATCGTACCGGAAGGATCAATGGAAATAAATGCGTTCAGCTTAATTACGATTGAGGTTTAAATTCTTACACGACTTATACACCACGTAGGTATTAAATACTCTTATCTGTAACTAGTTAACGTTCCAGGTATATCATGCAATTACACATTCGAGCGACAAATAATCCGCAATAAACTTTATACGTTTGCGCCTGATAGTTTATGTCAAGGGATGACGTCTACCTGAGTGATAGGTCGACTGCAGGTTCACGTGTAACATCTGACCTTCCACGCAGCAATAGAAGTGTTACTCTTGCTCTCAATATTACTAACGGTTTCTGGACGAGCGTCCACCGTAGTCTACGAATCTGTATACGGAGTATTCGTGGCCTCCAAAAGACATGAGTAGACTCGCAATAGCCGTACAAGTTGACAAAGGAACAACCGGAAAAGAATGTATTCTTAATAGGGAGACATAAACCACCCTCTCTGATGCAAAGCGTCCCCTAGCCTGAAGAATGCAGGACGTGTTCACGTGGAGCACAATCTTTTAGCAAATTTTAAAATCCGACTTTATACGGTATCATATGTTTTACCATCAACCTGATTACCCCATAAAGCGAGGAAATTCTCAGATGAGGATTTATCTTCTCCCTCGTGAACGGTTGATTCAGGACACACTTTCCGGAAACGTTAAAATGCAGCGGACCAATCGTGGACAGTTTTGAGTTATCAACGCCGGAAACCAATACAAAGTTGTGCCCGCGAAATTGGGTTAAGGAAGTGTGTACACAGGAGGAGTGTTTACACTTCGAACGTTACAACTGACACGCTTGGTGAAGCAGAGCGCCCATCTAAGACGTAGTTATTATATATGTATGATCTCCAACGGCTTGTACGCTGACTTTTCTTATTAAGAAAAATAGTTTCAATTGCACTTTGATAAAGACACGGCTCACTTTGTTCACTAAAATGTGAAAATCGGAATAGGGTCGTTGCCGCGACTCTAACCCATCGCCGCTTTGCGGCGAACTCTATTGTACACTGATTTTTTTTACTCAAAACAATAGTTTCAATGCAACTTTTATAAAGGCATGGATTGCTGTGTTTGCTAATTTGTAAAGATTAAACTCGAGCAGCTTTGCGGTCGGTACGTTACTTTATATTACTTAAAAAATTGTTTTAATGCTACCTTGATAAAGACACGGCTCACGTTGCTCACCAAATTGTAACGTTTGTAGTGGAGTCGTTCTAACGTTCTTACTAAAAAAAAAAGTTTCAATGTTGCTTTAATAAAAACACGGCTCGCTTCGCTCGCCAAATTTTAAAGGTTGTGATAGGGCCGTTTTCTGCGACTCTAACTTATCGCCGCTTTGCTGCGAACTCTATCATACGCTGATTTTTCTTTTATTTTAATGCAACTTTGATAATGACACGGGTCGCTTTGTTCGCCAATTTGTGAAGATCAAAGTAGTGTCGTTTTTCGCTATTCTGACACAGGCGTCGGTTTGCAACAAACTCAAGCAGCTTTGCGGTCGTTAGACTAATTATAGTTTCAGTGCTACCTTGATAAAGACACGGCTCATTTTGCTCGCCAAATTGCTTTGCGACAGGTAGGCTAATTTTTCTAACTTAAAAAAATGGTTTCAATGTTGCTTTGATAAAGACACGGCTCGCTTCGCTCGCCAAATTGTAAACACCGAAGTAAGGCGATTCTAACCCAGTGCCGCTTCGTTTGCTGATTTTTTTACTAAGAAACTTGTTTTAATGCAACTTTGATAAATACACGATTTTCACTCACTAATTTGTGAAGATCAAAATAGGGTCGTTTTCCGCGACTCAAGCCCAACACCGCTTTGTGTCGTCGATGCGGTTGCCACTACGCGGTAAACCCAAATCGCTTTGCGGCTTTTACACTGATTTTTCTTACTCAAAAAAATAGTTTTAATAACAAAAAAAACTATAGTAAAAGAAAAAAAATAAGGGTAAATTCAAAAATAGTATACGAAACAAAAGTGCCAAATCAAAGAGTGACAAAAGAAATAATTCCTTTTTATATTAAAAACAAAAGATAAAAAGAAAAAATGCAATAGCCTTAAATTGTTTATTACAGTTTTATTTTTTGCAATTGAAATCAACAAAAAACAAAAATTTATTTTTCATTCTTAAATATCATAAACAAGTATAAGTTATTTTTTCCTTCTAAAAAAGTAGAAAAAATTGCAAATTATTTTTTCTAGAATATTAACCGTAAAAAATAACACCAAATAAATGTATTTCATGTTTAAAAAATACAAATTAGAGCATAAAAGGAACGCATTACAATACATTTACAAAATATGAGAAGAAAAGCTTGTTTTGTAACTTTTGCGTAAATACAAAAAATGAGAAGGATGTAATGCACATTAACAATAAAACATGTAATTCAAGCCAGCATTTTACGCATAATTGAAAACAACGTGTGACAAATTAATAAATAAATAACTTAGAACACATTTTATTCTGTTCTAAGATATTAGAAATAACAATAATCGGTTTGCCAAAATTAAAAAAAATATTGTCTAATTGAAAAAGTTTTGAATATTTGATTGGTCGATCGACTGACAAAATAGCAAACGTCATTCAAATATTTGAAAATTACGATTGTTTTTTTTTTGATTCGTGTTTGTAGCTGTAAGCGTTACGAAATTAAACAGTAAATACTTTTAAAAAGTACTTTTTTGGCTATTTTGAACTTTCTTGAGACACTATAGGTCTTTTTGTAAGCTTTTTCAAGCATTATTTTACAGACCCGTAAGAAAAAACGATCGTTAAGTCGCTTATTTTGATAGGTTTTTGCGTATCTCCTACCGTTTAGGAGATGTATGCCTTTAAAGTTTACTTAGTGAATATTAACGATATTTTAAAAATTTTCAAAAAAAACTTTGTGTAGCTCGTGCGGCACTATTGGGAAAGTTACGTTTCTCGTTTTTGTGTCGTTTTAAAGAAAAAACTGTAATTTTTTAAAATTGATTTTTCGATATATTGTAAATTTCCGAGATATAAACCCTTAAACTTAGAGGTGGAATTTTTTGGTTATTGGGGTGTAACTATTGTCCCCAACATTCGTTGCGTTTTACAAAAATTCACCGGATTCGTTTTTTTGTCTTTATTGAAGGTCAAATTTTTTTTCAAAAATCGCAACCCGTTTAGGCAAATAATTAGTTTTTTTAATTTAAAAAAAACCGTAGCTGTAGAAGCTGTTTGATTCAACCCCGGTTTGTTTAATTCTCGGGTAAATCGATGATATCTACAAAAAAACCGCGATAAAATTGGAATTATTTTCGAATCGGAAGCCGTACAATGCAAAAACCGAAACAAAAAACGAAATTTTTGTTTTTTGTGTTACGATCGCTTTTTTGCCGTTTCTCGTCGGAAATTTACAGAAAAATTGACGTCGGCGCGTAGCCGTTTGGTATAGTCTGCGTACGAAGCGTTTGAACCGACGCTAGGACGTCACGTTCTTTTTCTCCCGCGGGTCCATGAATTTATCCTCACGGAGCGAACGTATACCGTACGACAGGGACTAACTGTTACGTAATATTATATGTCGATTTCAATTCGTCAAAAAAAGTAAAAAATAAGGGATATTACTTGCATGTAATAGGGACAATACCGGACCTAGCACACTACCTTGCGGTACCCCTTTAATTTGCAATAAGTATCTTTTTGCTTAATTTTGAAGATAAGTAAATATTTCCTCCTATAAGTTTTATTTAAATGATGTGTTCATCTTTGAGGAGGGGCACCAAAAAACAACTAAGTTGTGTTTTCAGGCAACGTTTCGTGCAACCAATGTGCACTTAAATTGCATAAATTAATGGTTTGAGTGCTACTGGTGTTACCCTAAGATTCATTCAAACCGTAGCACGCGAAACGAAATCTGTAGAAGATGGGAAAATCGCTTTGTTTTCTTCTTTTTTTGCAATGTAAAAGTCTTTGACTTAATAACTAGTAAGTATCACCACAATCCCTCTGCGACAAACAGAGCTGCCGGCCAGATTTTGTTTGTTTATCAATATCCGTAACACACAGATAAAATCTGTTTACCTAAATACGTTTAAGGTGGATCTTTATAATTTGATTATAAGTTGCATAAGCCTTCGTTCAAAACCTACAGAGTTGACAGAATTTTGATCAAACATAGACACGACGTTTTATCATCCAGACTTGAATTCCTTATAATTAGTATGGGTTTCTTTAAAGCAATTTGTGGCGGATATAAATGTTAACTTTAAATTAGCGGAAGTGCAGGATTATTGTAAACAATTTTTTGATACATCTGGTGCAATTGAGTGGAAATCTAGATGTAAACATGCTCAGAATGCAAATCAAATTTATATGAACAAAGAACCTGCGTTAGATGTGGTTGTAGATGAATAAATAATTTATTTAATTATTTAATTTTTCTGTTTTATTAGTGCGAATAGAAATGCAAAGGAGATGTTTGAATTTTTCAGACATAGTCAGCTTGCATATTTCTAACTGTAAAAACTTACTGAAAATAAAATTACGTTTAAAATGAACTACCGTCAGCGAGAATTGTCTTTAATCAAAATTTCAATTAATAGACCAAAGTTGCTACCCCAAACTCGACTGCGTTTGACGAGGCATAGGAATTTATAAATCACATTCAGCGTAAAAATCTGTTTTGTTTTTATATCATTAATCACTATCTGCGAAAAACAATCAGGTGTTAATTATTACATCTTAATAAATTTTCATTATCTACTTATTTGTTGGTTGAATTTTGTTTGGAATAGTCGAGGGGTGACGATTAATAATTTTATTTATATAAATTGCTTGTTTTGTAAAAAGGTTGTTAACAACTACAAATTATAACGCGAAATAATCGGACCGTTTTTTGATAACGGATTGTTGGTGTCTCCTCTTTGAGAAAAGTAAATTTTCGATTCCGAATTACATAAATCACAATTCAGCATTTAACTGCGGTTTCATAAAGTTTTATAATTTTAGTTGTTTGCATAGCGACGTTCTTATTATTATTTCTTCCTCACGTGAAAATCTGGGAAACAATTCGTTCATAGTAAACTGGTAAGCACTGATAATTTAATAACCAAAGATTTATTGAAAATACGAAAATGCTTTAAAAGAAAACATTGTTAACTTGCGTCACACCGAATTTAAATTATACTTATTTGTAGATACTACACGGAAATGCCAGTAGTATCGGTAGATTTAAAATTTTACATTCAACAGACTTTAATTTCATTGCGGTTATTAAATTATCAACCTCGATTTGTAATAAGAATTTAAAACCTGATAATGATTTTAACAGTGTATCCAGCGCACTTTTCATACGTTCTTACACGTTTATTTTTTCCAAACACTTAAGTACTTTTCGGATTTGGAGATCAGTAATAAATTGCGTAACGTTTTAGAAAACAGTTACTTAATTTGTTAGAAGAAGCAAAATTTAAAACCACTACCCCGGTTTCAATTTGCCGACGTTTTGCCCTACCAATGAAAACTTTTTTTACGTCCTAATTTCAAAAATCCTTGAAAAAGCCCGCGTAGATTTGGCAAAATGTGGTTTTGAGTTTCGTCCCTCCACTTAAAGGAATCCTCACAACAATAATTATTTAGAATACGAAACAGTGTTGATTATATGTAACTTATTAATGTTTTGAACCATTAAATAAAAAAGAAGGATTAAGTAAATTATTTAGAATGTGTTTTCTGATAACTGTTTTTGGTGCCGATGGAAGAGAAGGACTTCCAGATCGAAACGGGTTCCATTTGTAACCACCAGAATGGACAAAGTGAAATTTTTACTTCCTCGTTTACTGATCTAGAGTTACGTCAAAAAGATTTTTACTACTGACACCTTATTTAATGGTAGGAAATATATGTACATATTGCAATGACGGTGGCAATATAAAAAATTGTAACCATGTGCATTGAATAGGATTATAAGGATAAACTTGTGTAGTGTATAGTATGAGAACAATTCGGTATAAGGTGTACGTGATAAGCGAAGTAAAAAGAGGAAAACATTAGATTTCGAGTAGCGAACGATGAAGGATATCTAGTTAAGATGGTGTACAAGAAAATGAATGCTTTTAAAAAGACGGTTTTATACCAAAAAAGTGTATTAAGCTAGCTGTGTATTAAACCCCCGCAAACATAGAATATCGTATGAAACAGCCCGGTCATCCGAGGCATCGTTTAAAGTCGCTCAAGGTTGCACGCATCTCGTCATCAGTAAATATAATAAAGTTACTGTATTAAGATTAAATAAAAAAAAATTGTGTACAAAAAGAAAGGTTGTAGCGGAGTTATATTTTAATTTGCTTTAACTTGCACGTTGCGTTATTTAAAATTTATTTAAATTTAATTAATAAATACAAATTGTACCTTTCATTATTTTAGTTGTATTAAAATTTTGTTTTAAAGTTTCAAACCGCGTATTTTATTAAAAAAAAGTCAAGATGCCAAAGTAATTTTTTTTTTTTTTTTTATTTTTTTTTTCGCGAAGTATTTTCTCTTGCGGACCAACAAGAAAACATATTACTGCAAAAGAGTTTTTTGGGTACAAAATTCAAACAGTGCTAAAACATAGCGTATTGATAGTTTTTCTCTTACGAAAGATAGCTTCTATATTAACTGAAATCAGCAAATTTTCATCATTTATTACCACACATGCAATAGTATTTTGGGTACAAAATTCAGACATAGAACCAAAAGATAGCTTATTAATAGTAAAATATGATGATACATTGAAATCAAGGGTTCATTATTTTTACATCCACTATTACCGACAATGAACTATAACAAATCGCGATTTTTTCTCTTTCGGAGCATATTACTGCAAGAGTTTTTTGGATACAAAATTCAGACAGTGCTAAAACATAGTGTATTGATAGTAGAATATGAAGACACCTTGAAATCAAGGGTACATAATTTTTACATCCCCTATTACCGACAATGAACTATGACAAATTGCGATTTTTTCTCAGGGAGCACATTACTGCAAGAGTTTTTGAGTAAAAAGTTCAGACATAAAACCAAAAGATAGCTTATCAATAGTAAAATATGATGACACCTTGAAATCAGGAGTACATAAATTTTACATCATCTATTACCCACAATGAAGTATAACAAATCGCAATTCTTTCTCTTTCGGAGCATATTACTGCAATAGTATTTTGGGTACAAAATTCAGACATAAAACCAAAAGATAGCTTATTAATAGTAAAATATGATGACACTTTGAAATCAGGGGTACATTATTTTTACATCCCCTATTACCGACAATGAACTATGACAAATCGCGATTTTTTCTCAGGGAACATATTACTGCAAGAGTTTTTTGAGTACAAAATTTAGACATAAAACCCAAAGATAGCTTATTGATAGTAAAATATGATGACATTTAAAAATCAGGGGTACATAATTTTTTCATCCCTTGTTACCGACAATGAAATATAACAATTCGGGATTTTTTCTCTTAAGGAGCAAATTACTTCAAGAGTTTTTTGGGTACAAAATTCAAACATAGAGCCAAAAAATAGCTTATTGATAGTAAATAATGATGACACCTAAAATTAGGGGTTCATAATTTTCACATTCCCTATTACCGACAATGAAGTATAAAAAATCGCGATTTTTCTTTTACGGAGCATATTACTGCAATAGTTTTTTGGGTACAAAATTTAGACATAAAACCTAAAAATAATTTATTAATAGTGAAATATAATGACACCTTAAAATCAAAGGTACACAAGTTTTACACCCCCTGTTATCGACAATGAACTGTAACAAATTGCGATTATTTCTCACGGAGCATATTACCGCAAGAGTTTTTTGGGTACAAAATTTAGACATATAACCAAAAGATAGCTTATTGATAGTAAAATATGATGACATTTGAAAATCAGGGGTACATAATTTTTACATCCCTTATTACCGACAATGAACTATAACAGTTCGGGATTTTTTCCACTTACGGAGCATATTACTGCAAGAGTTTTTTGGGTAAAAAGTTCAAACATAGAGCCAAAAAATAGCTTATTGATAGTAAAATATGATGACACCTTAAAATTAGGGGTACATAATTTTTACATTATCTATTACCCACAGTAAGGTATAACAGATCGCAATTTTTTCTCTTACGGAGGATATTACTGAAAGAGTTTATTGGGTAGAAAATTCAGACATAGAACCAAAAGATAGCTTAGTAATAGTAAAATATAATGACACCTTGAAATCAGGGGTACATAATTTTTACATCCCTTATTACCGACAATGAACTATAACAACTCGCGTTTTTTTCTCTTACGGATCATATTACTGCAAGAGTTTTTGGGTACAAAATTCAGACATAGACCCAATAAATAGCTTATTAATAATAAAATATGATGACACTTTAAAATCAGGGTTACATAATTTTTACATTCCTTATTACCGACACTCGATAAAGTTTACATTTCCCATATCTTCGTAGTGGATGACCTTGCCGTACCAAGACTTGTCTCATCTCCTAGCACATAAAAGTACATAATCCCTGTAATATTTGTTTGCGATTGGACCACTCTTATAATGATTACTGGTATAGAGATTGCAACTTTTACGTAAACCACATCCCCCGCATTTCAACCTTAAAAAAGTATGCCTATTTTTGGAGTAAAAAATTTTTAAAGTCGGTACAAAATTAGCACATAAAAAGTACATAATTCCTAGCTCTTTAGTTTCAAAGTTGGTGATATGGGGGGTGAACACACTGTATATCTTTGTTATCACATATGTTTTATGTTTTTGTTTAACAGTCGTGGTAGGAAAGATATACAGTGTCTATTAATTATAAATCACAGAATTCTACTCAAGTTATTCCTGCCTTAAAAAAATGTTTCCTATTTATCGATCGTAACAAAATAAACCAGACTTAATTTTAATTGCAGTTTAATATTCTCAAAATGTTGTGAAAATCTAAAAGTGTAATAAAATCCACGCCTCAAAATGTCCATAATATTTAAACGTTAATTTTATGCATGTTGACTCAATGCCAACTTAGTTTTACGATTGTTTCAAGTTTTCGCTTTTAGTAGAACCATTTAATGCTTAGCGGTTTTATCGCCTTGGATGGTTGTAATTGCTAACATTAAAAAGTTTTAAACATAATGTTTGCATATTAATCGAAACTACCGGTGAATGTTAATTAAACAGTAGTAGACCGTCTTAGAGAAAAAATAAATCGTCAAGTTGTTTTATTTTTTAAATGAATTCGCTCAGTATAAGATTTAGTTCCAAACAAATAATGTACACTCATGAAATTTAAAACTTGGACACCAAAATTTCTGTAAACAAAAGTTTGCACATTGTGAAGCGGGCTTAAGGGTATCATTTACAATTCTAACAGCAGGTAGTCTCAGCAGGGGTTATCTTATAGAAGGACTGTAGAATGAATCATTACACTAAGCACGTTTTAGAAAATAGGTAATTTACGTTGCTTACTTAATTTTTTCTTTAAAGAATATATTTGAAGGTATCGCTAATTAAACACCATAGCTCGATTAATTATCGAATCAAAATTTTGTTTAGGAAATGTTTACAAAATAAAATTAGAAATAATTTTGATTTAAAAAACGTCTACAAGCAATAACTTTTAAATTAAATCAAAAACTAAACATGGTTATTTGGGTTGACTGATTATTACTTATTTTTAAATAAATCTAACCTACTAATTATTGTAAGTTATTAAAAAAAATCATTAAACTCTCTATTCATAATATTTAGTCCTTACAAAATGTATATTTTATGACGTTTCATTTTTTTGTAGTTAATATAAAAAGTGAAAATAAAAACTAAGGCAATTCTTATTGTCAACGTATATATTTAGTTTTTTGACAAGAATTTATTACATAATTATAATTAAGATACCAAGTTATAGTTTAAAATTAAATGAAAACTTTTTTTTTTAAATAAAGGTATTACTATATAAATAAATATAAGAAATCAATAATGGGTGTGACCTCCATTATTATTGATACATTCTTGGAGGCGTCTGCTCATTGACGCTATCAAGGTATCAATATAATTAATATTAATCGTTTCCCATGCGGTATCAATGGCTGCAATTAGTGCATTACGGTTTACTGGTATAAAATTTGGCCCTTGTTGTCTTCGGATAACAGCAAGTATGTCGAGCCCAAACATTTTCGATAATGTTAAAATCTGGGCTTTTGCTGGCCAGGGTAACAGCTCCAAGTTATTTTCTCGTATCCAATTGCGCACAACCCGCAAAGTATGAATAGGGGCGTTGTAATTTAACAACAAAAATACATTATGAAAATGTTAATTCAACAGATCCCGAACTATTTTTGGAGAAAGTATAGTGAAATAAGAATACTTACTTGTTGGAAAATATAATCTTCGTCTGGATAAAACACTTCGACTGAAGGTTTCATAATAGTTTCCAAAATATCTAAATACGCAGCAAAATCAAGACGTCCATCGATAACCCAACAAACTCCTGGACCCCGCGCGCTAACCCAACCCCACACATTCACAGAAAAATAACCACTTCGTTTTTTAGGACATATGTGATTATTTTCGTAATGAGTTCCTTCCATTCTAAAAACTTTTAGTGGTCCATCGTTGCGGCTATTGAACGTTTTTTCGTCGCTAAAAATCACTCGATTCCAAAATTCCAAAGGTTCGTTCACATATCGCTTTGCAAATTCCAGACGACGTCTCATATTTTCGTCACTGAGAACTTCTTTCGCAGCAGCATTATACTTCTTTATTCCCATCTCCTTTAATCTTTTTGTGCAGTTATACGGCATCCGGGAAAATGTGTATCTGCTATAGCCCTGGAGTATGTAGCAAATGGTTGTTCTGTTACGTAATGGAACAACTCGAGATCTTGAGCACGTGTAGATACTTTAGGTCTACCACTTCCAATGGCTCTTTCCAAAGTGTGTTCAAGATTCCATTTTACTCGGTAATGCCTTACGGTGCTTTTTGGTATATCTAACATACGTGAAATTTCACGCACGCTACGGCCCGCCGCTAATTCCGAAACAATCCGCGCTTTCAAATCAGCACCGAGATGAGGTGGCATTTTCACAACACTTGAAATTTTAAACTAAAATGGAATTTACATTTCTTACTTTATTTATTAATTCACACTACCCCTTCTCAAACGGTAGGTAATTGTTTATTTATTACATATTTCTAATGACCAATGTAACAATCCTTAGAGCAATATGACTCAAAGAAAGTAAATTAAACAAGCTAGGATGTTCTATTGTTATTGAAACTTATTTATAAAGTAAAAGCCATTTCCTTATAATGCTAATAGACAGGATTTTCTTTTAAGTATTAAGATTACAATAGAGGATTATTGAGAAGAGAAAAATGCGGAAAACATTTTTCTTCTGTCAACTCCATAATATTACCTAAAACACAACAAACCCAAAAAAGGGAGGACAAAAAATAAATAATTTAATTCTCTCGCATAAGTTAGTTCGCCGTTTTGTTTAGATTCGTCCAAACCTGTAAACGCATTCCTGCGCATTTTCTTTGATGTCGGAGAAAAAACTGACAAGTTGCGGGAACGCCGCAAACCGTTCGTGGAACAATCAGGACTTGCGAATCTGTTCTAAAATTCGTACGTAGCACCGTCCAAATTAATTTTCCGATTGCCGTTCGGTTCGTTGTTCTGTTTGTTCCTCGGTTTGTTGTTCAGGTGTGTACGAAGCTTTACAATAAGCATATTAATATGAACTATATCTTATGAAAGGAGAGTTATGTAACTATAATTAACGACTTAACGTTACGTTAGTAGATTCCATTTACTATTTACACATATTTTCTTGGAACATTCGATAATTAACTATCGGGATATGATGACCCTATACTTCGCAGGTTGTGCGCAACTGGATACAAGCAAATAACTTGGAGCTGTTACCCTGGCCAGCAAAAAGCCCAGATTTTAACATTATCGAAAATGTTTGGGCTCGAATACTTGCTGTTATCCGAAGACAACAAGGGCCAAATTTTATACCAGTAAACCGTAATGCACTAATTGCAGCCATTGATACCGCATGGGAAACGATTAATATTAATTATATTGATACCTTGATAGCGTCAATGAGCAGACGCCTCCAAGAATGTATCAATAATAATGGAGGTCACACCCATTATTGATTTCTTATATTTATTTATATAGTAATACCTTTATTTAAAAAAAAGTTTTCATTTAATTTTAAACTATAACTTGGTATCTTAATTATAATTATGTAATAAATTCTTGTCAAAAACTAAATATATACGTTGATATACCTTAGTTTTATTTTCACTTTTTATATTAACTACAGAAAAAAATGAAACCTCATAAAATATACATTTTGTAAGGACTAAATATTATGAATAGAGAGTTTAATGATTTTTTTTTAATAACTTACAATAATTAGTAGGTTAGATTTATTTAAAAATAAGTAATAATCAGTCAACCCAAATAACCATGTTTAGTTTTTTGATTTAATTTAAAAGTTATTGCTTGTAGACGTTTTTTAAATCAAAATTATTTCTAATTTTATTTTGTAAACATTTCCTAAACAAAATTTTGATTCAATAATTAATCGAGCTATGGTGTTTAATTAGCGATACCTTCAAATATATTCTTTAAAGAAAAAAATTAAGTAAGCATTCTAAAACGTTCTTAGTGTAATGATTTATTCTACAGTCCTTCTATAAGATAACCCATGCTGAGACTACCTGCTGTTAGAATTGTAAATGATACCCTTCAGCCCGCTTCACAATGTGCAAACTTTTGTTTACAGAAATTGTGGTGTCCAAGTTTTAAATTTCATGAGTGTACTGTGTTGTGGGGGTTAAAAAAAATTTAACTATACTCTAATTTTAGACACTTTTTTATGTTGTACGGTCACTGAAACAAAAATACTCTAGATCTGACTTCAGTTCCTCGGTCTGACAAGACATGAGGGACGTAAAAGTTTTTCAAATTTTATTTTGGGTCGTGACATTCGATGATACTCAAATTTTACTTTGTCATTGTCATTCATTACGTTTTTAAGTCACCTATTACATTTATTGACCCGTTCGTCAACCTAGAATTTTCATTAATTGACGCTCAATTATTCGATAGAGCGATATTGTTCGACTGATAGTAGTAGTAGATCAATTGAAGCTAAAGAAACTATCGGGCGTTACTTAATTTCTTATGATCAGTAAATTTAGAGTTGAAAGAAAAAATTAAAAAACTCGAAAAAATAATTTATGCAACTAAAAACAATGTAGTTAACAATTTGAATCAATACAATACATTACTTAAACAATAACATCTTAATCACAAATTGACATGCTTAGGTACCGTCTGACGCAATTGTTACACTTAATTGTTAATAATTGACTTTCTTAAAAAATAGAAGGTTATCAAACAAATGATCGACCCTTGGACTGGTCTTACCCAGATGTGACATCAAACCAAATTACTTCAAAAATTTGATCCAATAGTTTAGAAAATCATATGGTGAATTAAACCTCAAAGGTGAATTAAAAACCAAACGGGGAATCTAGAATTATACGACAAAAAGAACATAACAACTGAAAAACACGTGTCTCAAAAATATGTTTACGATCAATTCCTAATAAGAACCCTTTATTAAACTGCTTTGACCCGACATATATAGAAAAACTGTTTTAGATAAACAAAATTCCTGAATTCCAGCAAAATAAATAATGGTTACGTCAAAAATGTGATCCAATTGTTCTAGCCAAAAATTATGTGTAAATTAAAACCCGAAGGTGAATTAAAAAACCAAACAGCAATCTGAAATTGTTCAACAAAAAAAACCCAACTAAAAAACACGTGTTTACGGTTGTCAAATTGACAATTTCTAACAAAAACCCATAATTAAACTGCTTTGAACCAACCCGACTTGTATGAACAAATTCAAAGTTAATGTTAAAACTGTACACCACTAACCAGATCGTTTTAGCGTCTATTTTAAAAAGGTAACGACGGTAACACCGATGGTTACGCCAAAAATGTGAGTTTATTGTTCGAACAAAAATCCTGTAGTGAATTAGAATCCAAAGATAAATTAAAAACCAAACGGCAAATCGAAAATTGTACCAAGTAAGTGTGAAAACTTTTTATCACTTGCCAGATTGTTTTAACATCTATTTTAAAAAAGAGACTTTGACAACACTTATTGTAATCGGTCAAGGTTTGAATTTAAAATAAACTATATTTTAATTCTTTATTCCAAATTAAAAAATCTTGTATCTTACAAAATATAATTTTTGTAACTTACGTGTTATCATCAGTTACAAAAGAATTAACTTTTTTATAGATTTACACTTAAGTCAACTTTTTAATTTTTGTCTTTAATTATTGAATTAATTCCAAAGTGTTCTAGTTTCTTTCAATTTATCGTTAAACCGGCAAAGCAACTCTAATTGTTGCACTTCAATTTGAGAGTTTGATAGTGTAGCAACAATTTACTTTAGTTAAGATGGGAATGTTTTATGTTCATTGTTTAGCTTTTGATGCGTTTCGCACCCGCCATTTTGTCTCCGAGTTATTTATGTTTTTTTAAATTAAAAAAAAAATGTATCCTCTTTGGTAAATTGTGTACCGATGTAAAATTTTGACTTAACCTTGCTTTTACAAGAGAGCAAATTACTTTTTTTTGTGTTGTCTTTCCTGTCACCGTTAACAATTCTATTCAACTCACTTCGCTTCGTTAATTTTAGTAATGCTTGAAAACAGCAGTTTGATTACTAGGTTACTGTTAGCACTTCACTCATTCATTTATTTTCATTCACTTAGTGCAGTGCTGGTGGTCTATTTTATTAAAGAATCAACAAAATTATAAACTATGTATATAACTCTGAAGTTACGTAACTGCGTGCGTGCGTGCCTACCTGTTGTGTTCAGTCGCTTTGACAACGTATCGTAAGTAAAACTTGCGCACTCAGGAACATTTCATATTTACCACAAATGTAAAAAATATTTGGTCCATGGGGGAATCGAATCTCTTTGCGTTATTAGCCCGACTTTCTGACTAACTGAGCTAACTTGGATCCTGACTGTGGTGTATATTCAGTTAATAGTTATTTTACCACACACTTACATTTTGTAATTATCATTTATACATTTTAAAGTAATTATGTTTCTTTTATGACATAGACAAATGTATCATTTCTTACAGCCAATTGTTTACGCGGTGAGTTTTAGCAAGTTAATCTTTAGTCTTTAGTAGCAACAATCACTTGTAATAGATTCGAACTACACTAAGCGGAAAAAAAGTAGAACACTGTTATTTTTTATACTTGCAGAAAAAAATACAAATTATATTTCTTTAGGATATGTAATGTGTATCAATGTTCCGATGTCCGAAACTTGAATTGAAACTTTATTGAAAGAACAAACAACTTAGATAAAACAAAGAACATTTTTGAACAAGAATCAATATCCCGTGTTTCCGCCACAAGCTTGAATTACAGCATCATTTTTCTCGGCATTCTTACAACGATATTTTGGATGTTTTCTTGGGGGTTTATTCCATTCTTGTACCACGCTAAGAGCGTTCAAATTGTCTGGCACTACTGGACGACTTTTGGTTCTTTTGCAGCATGTCCCAGACGTGCTCAATTGGTTTAAATCTAGGCTACGCAACGGGCAAACCATTTGGTTAACGCCATCTTTATTTAAATGTTGAACTGCAGATTGTGCTGCATGTGTCCGAGCATTATCTTGCATAAAAATAAACCGTTTATCTAATTGGCCCCAGAAAGGTATAACATGGGAATTTAGGACCTCCGCAATGTATCGCTTTGGAGTCAGATTCTCTATAAGGACCAGTTCAGTATAGTTGTCAAAAGAAGTTTCATCCCATTCCATGATAGATCCCCCATAAAAGGGTTCTACTGAAATCATTGTACATAAGAGAAAACGTTCTCCAGTCCTCTTCTATACTCCCTTACGCCCGTTTCGAGAAGAAACACAAAACCTGGACTCATCTGACAAGAGAACTTGTCTCCACTGGTCAAGGGTCCAAACTTGGTCTTGCTTTGCAAATTCTAGTCGATGCTTGCGATGATCTGCAATAAGTCTTGTCCTTTTGTGGGTCTATAGCAATCTAAGTCTGAAGACGTCTTATAACAGTTCTTTCACATATTCACTTGACGCACTACAGTCGATTTCTAGCCATCAGAGCAGTTAGATGCCGATCCCTCAAAATACTGAGTATCAAAAAACGGCCATCTCGATTTGTTGTTGTTCTTTTTGACCCAATCCTGATCTTCTCGAATTTGAATTCGTCTCCCAAAATCGTCGGATGGCTCGGTGAACTACTGTAAGGGAGACGCCAATTGTTCTGGCCGTATACCTAATGCTACGGCCATTTTCAACTAAAGTCACCGCTCGGGCAACGCTTTCGTTACTTAAAAAATTGATACCAGTTTAACAACATAAGCAATTGTCAAAATTTAACCGTCATTGAATAATTAAAACACCTGCTTCATTTAATTTCCAAATGGAAAAAAAAATAATAATAATAAAAAGAATAAAACAAATCAATTTTAGTAGTGTTCCGCTTTTTTTGCCAGTGAGTGTATTAATAATGCAATTATATGGAAGACTCACCACACAGAACAATCACACATTTTTCTGGTAGTATTCAGTTTGAAGTTGAGCAAAGTAACCGATGTTTAATAGCATCACACACATGTTAAAGATATTCCACGAGGCAAAGCTTATCATTACCATATACTCAGTACAACACATATTTTTCTATCATTAACAAATAATGTTTTACCATTTTCACCGTGGTTCAAATGTGTTTTACGTTAGTGTTCATGTGGTATAACTAAGGATGCTGCAGTGTTAATCAAATCAGTGATTTCAATTCAATTGTTGACGTGTGCAATGCAATTTTATTTAGATGTGGTTTAGTAGGTCGGTGCTGAATCGATAAAGTTATTAAGATGGTTTGGTGTGAGTTTCCTTAATTATATTCTGTAAGCATTCTTGGAAGTTTTATGCAATTATTCTACATAAAATTCCATACTATCAACTGGCACCTCAAAATAACAACCAATCTACAAAAATAAATTTATTTTTATTTTTTATATTCTTTTTACTCGAGGTTGATACCAGAACATAACGTTTATGAATAAAGAAAAACTTAAACTTAGATGTTTAAGTAAATAGTTACTCGTATGTTAATTTAAGTTATTTGTTATTTCGAAAAGGCGTAGAACTAAAAGCTTATCAAAGAAATTATTAATCTTTTGACCTGTCTCACCCAGATATGACGCCAAACCAGATTACGCCAAAATGTGATTCAATTGCTTGAAGAGAAAATTATGTAGTGAATTAGAACTCAAAGATGAATTAAAAACCAAACGACAAATGTAAAATTGTACAACCAAAAAACATATTAAAGAACACGTGTATCAAAAATATGTTTACGATCGTTAAATTGACAATTCCAACAAGAACTATTCATTATACTGCTTCGACCGGACATCGATGAAAAAATTGTTCTAGTTAATCGGAATTCTAGCAGCATAAACTGTAGTTAGATATTATGCAAACCAAGTAATTTCAGCAAAGGAGTTTTTTGACAATTAAAGTAGATTGGAAATGGAAAATATAAAATTGTACAACAAAAAACATAACTGATAAACACGTGCCTCAAAAATCTGTTTACGATCGTCAAATTGACAAACCTATGAAAATTCCTGAATTTTATCAGAAAAAAACTGTAGTAGGAAATTAATGCAAACCATTAATTTCACCAAAGGAATTTAATGCCGACTCATTTTTTGTATTTAAGGTAAGTGTCAAAACTTTTTGTCACTTACCATATTGTTTTAACATCCATTTGGAAAGGAAACAATAATAAGACCTATGATAATTGATCAAAGTTTAAATTTAACATGCAATTTTTTTTTAATTTTGACCATAGTGCGCTGAAAGTATTATTTTAAATAATAATAAAATTATTTTAAATAAAAATATTGATTATTTAGATTTGTAGTAAATGTTCTATTCAAATCGAACGTAAAATTAAGTTATTTAAAGATTAATATTTTTAAAAACCGACCTATAATTGTTTAAGAAAAAACATTGAGTTTATTTGTGTAAATAATATTTTAATTTAATTGCAATAGTACAAAGTTTGTAAGCTGATGTTTAATCGTAAGTGTAAAATAGTGCTGTTGTTTTTGCAAACTCATATCCGTTGATAAAGAAGGTGTTGATACAAACGTTGCATTAAACTCGTAGTGTGCGTGACAAAGTGACATTTTTGTGAATACAAAAAATCAGAAAACTAACGATTTTTGAGTGCATCTACACTACAGACGTTGAATGAAAGTGGGTAAAGAAAGTGAACCGATTAAAAGAACTCACTTTTAATATATGAACAACGCGTTTTTCATTAAAGTATAAATAAATCGTCGAATAGTAATACCTTAAAGTGACTAAAATAAATTTTAGAACTAAATTGTAAGCAATGAAACAATTAAAATTTCGAATTTAAAAATGAATTCCGATTTTGTAATATCGATGAAACAAAACATCATACAAAAGTTTCTAAAACTTAAAAGTTTAATAAATTTATATTCAATTCCCAATGCAATGTAAAAAAATGTATTTGTTTTTACTGACAATTTGAAAGCACAAGCAAAATATTTGACAACGGTGTTTTCAAAAGTCCGTTGTTTACACTGTGAGTTAGTTTTGCGACCAGATGACTGTAAATGGTGCGTATATATATTTATCTTTAATTTACCCGGTATATGCTTTCTACATTTATTTACATCAATAGAATGCAAAGTATTTAAATTTTCCTAGTGCGAGTGCGCAAAACTCCTGTATAATTTCCAAAAGAATGGTATTATATTTCTCACGGTAAACGTTATGCACCGTTTGTGTAGTAATTATGTTTATTAAAAGGCCCAAAAGTAATTTTGGTAAATATATCTTGCTAATATTTCTTTATGTAATAGTGTTTATTTCTAAGTTTGGAGGAATACATTTAATTTCAACTAAGTGTTTATTTATCCTACGCCATTATCTTTATAGCTGTATATTTACCGCATTATCGCAATGTTTTTATTGTCGCCGATGTACAATTATCATATGCATTTTTTTTCTTTTCATATCTTTCATGCAAATTTATGAAAATACAAAAATGGATAATTAATCAAGGAACAGTTCAAATTATCTATCTATCTCTAGAATCAAAAACGCTGGAATTCCATAACAACGTTTATCGGCAATATCTCAATGAAGGACAACGCCCGGACGCCATCTGCACCTGGGTATCGTTTTGCTTAAGAATCAAATTTCTTTTAGTTTTGCATTTAAAATTTAATACCTTACCGTATCATTTCAAATTGATTTAAATAACGTGAATGCACGTAACCTTTTTGTAAATTACTATTCAAAATTTAATTAATATTTTATGTACATTTCTGTCAAAAAATGGATCTATTTTCAAATCAATTTATGCTTAAATTGTTTAATTATTTTTATATTGATTCACGTATTTACTTTTAAAACTTATTTACAATTATCTTTTCTTTTCTTTGTTCTATATTTGTTTATACTATATTATTTTAATAGCATCAAATGAGGAATGAGAGTCGACCAAATATAAAGAAAAATTTGACCGATTGTTTTACATCTCACTTCGGTAACTCTCATTATATAAAATATTTGGTGACTTTTATCTTAGAAGTAAACGCCGAGTACGTTACATTACCTAAAAGAGGGTAACTATAGTTAAACGTTCATACGTATACAAACTCCCTTCTAGCAATATTTATAAAAACCTGTAAATAAAAGGGTCTATCAAATAGCAAGACTATGACCAAAACAACTACATATCTGCTTGACTGAAATAAAAAAAAAGATATCAAAAAGGCCTAAAAGAATAAAGGCTTGAGAGTTAAGGTACCGTATTATTAAAAACACAGGTAAAAACACCAAGTTTGTAGTATATGGCACTAGATGTTATAAAAAAACAAAAAAAGTGTTTCCTAGGTGTAATAATCAATAAAAACCATGCAAGCAGAAATCCAAGTAATGGATAAAACATTATCTAAAGTCTAAGGTTTAAGAACCGAACATTGCTTGACCAATATTGTTATCTTTGATCACAAACTTGATCCAAAGTTTAGGTTGATTGATTAATAGTACTAGATATTATAAAAAAAAAACATTAAATGGAAGTTCATGTTCACTAATCAACAAAACACCATGCTGGAAGAAAACTAACTAATGTAAAAAATATTATCTATAATCTAATATCTAAGGACCAAACATTGTTTAACCAATATTTTAATTTTTGATCCCATACTTGATCAAAGGTTTAGATAATCCGAAAGATTGACTTATGAGGTTGCCAGCTCAACCCCGCCACAAACAAAAAATTTCCGTATTAGGAAACACAATGAACGCGGAACGTAAGCAAATACCGTCAGCATTACATCAAACATAAACGCAGAAACGCCGACAACCATGAAATGATAACAAACTACACGAATATAAATGTGGTAGTTCGGCCAACATAAAAAAGCAAAAACCGCAGTTGTAGTACAGTGTCGAGTACCTAGTAACCTACAGTTAGACGCATAGTAACACAGTAGGCAAACGTATATTTCTCGCTTCAAGAAAAAACCGCCGTTGAGGTTTATTCTTTTTCTGATCTAAACTTTTCCCTTTCTTGTGAAACTGTGACTTATGGTTACGTTATTGTTTCTGTTCTCAATACGTTCACCAGGCGTCTTTCTACCTCAAACGAGCCTTAACGGAGAAACTGCCACCGCTACTATAAAGTGACTCAATTATACATGCAAACAGAAATACATCATCTCCCCTGGACTGTAGAACGTCCTGTAGATACAAGCAGTAGATTCTCTATACGTGTTAGTGTTTCCTTCATTCACCGATAGATGGCGTTATGCGTTGGCTTTCCGGTTTCGTCATTGATTGAATATCGCGATTATAGTGTGATGATGGATATCGATTCTGAATAGAGGTGGGGTAGGAGAAAGGAGAGGGGGAGGGGGGAGAGTAGAAAAAGAAAAGAGGGAGGAGGAGAAAGATGAGAGGGGTTTATAAAAAAAAAAAAAAAATAAAGAGTAAAAAGAAGAAAAAAAATAAAAAAAAAAAAAAAATATATATAAATAAAGTAAGTTATGTTTTTAATAAATAAGGATTTTAAATCAGAAATTAAAAAAAAATGTAGAAAACAGGTTATATTTCTATAAAACGCCTTTTAAAAGCTTTCTTTATAATTTTCCAGGGGACAACTTCTTTTAAGGACCAGCAGTAATCTGCCGTCGTGTGGGTATCCCGTCGACCCTGATACCTTTCTTCCGTCGCTTTTAGATCTTGGTGGAACCGCTTTCCCTGTTCCTCGCTGTAATTTCCTGGGTTCTCCGGGCGTTTGTCCGGGTGGTTGTGGGTGGTTGCCCTGGTGCTCCTTTTTGCTCCCCGGCCCTGCCCGTCTCGCCCCCCCCCCCCCCCCTCCTTTTTTTTTTTTTTACCATTTTTTTTACTTCCAACACTAACTTTTTTCTCTTTTCTTTCCTTTTATTCTTTTTTAAATCTTTTTTTTCATCTATTCCTTTTTAGACCATCATAATTTTCCACCTTTCTTTTTTCT
>JALBCR010004167.1:132500-170926 GCA_030710515.1 Abscondita cerata
TGTATTTTATAAAAATGTGTTCGGCATCAAATAATCTGTTGATAGGCCTATGGTGCATTCACATTCAAATTTAAAAGTCGCGAATATGCATTCAACCAACATTTAAATAGAAAACGTGCTTGTTTTCCAAATATTTTCAAACTTAAAAGTTTGAAATTGTATCCAATAGATGGCGACTCTTGATTAATTTAATTCAATTTCAATTTATTTGTCTAACCGCATTAACAAAGGATTTGACATTTTCTTAACCTGTATAATATACAGTAAAAGCAACAACACAAAAATGAAATTTTTTTCTTTGGCTCTTCTCTTCATTCTATTCTTATTACTTCTATTTTTCTTTCTTCCATCCACTTTCTTCTTTTCAGCACCTTTCTCATCCACACAATTCCCACACCTCTCTCTCCCAACAACGCTTTTCTCACTCTTTCGTCCGCTCTTATTTCACTGCTTCCTAGTTTTAAATACTTTACATTTTCCCACTATTCCCTACACATTCTACACTTCCTATCTTCGTTCTTCACTAGCACTTATTTTCATTTTCTTTGTTTCCTACTCTAAATCTTGAAATTAGTCTTTTATCTACCAACGCCATTCTACCGGTTATGTAATTTGTTTTTTCATCTATTATTAATTTTTCATTCTTCGTGTTATATTTTCTTTTTTAATTTAGCTCTTCTTTCTTGTGCTTGTGTGTCCCTATCTCTCTGTGCTATTTCTTCTTCCATACTTATCATTTTTATTTCTTACCTTGCATATTCTCCTCTTTCATAATATCTTCTTCTAGCATCTTTACCATATTTTACCTTTTGCGCCCCGCCCCTACTTCCTTCTTTTCTCCTCCTTTTCAATCCCTCCTTTTCTTATTTTGCCTTTTTTCTTTGATTCTATGCCTCCTTCCTCCAATAACTTTTACAATGTTGCTACCATTTCTTCACTTTTTATTTTTACCTCGGCCCTTTCCTTCTTCTTACGAACTTCCAAATTTCCCTCGATTCTTATTTCTTCAATCTTACTTTCTAACCTCATTTTGATTTCTTTTTTCTCTTTCTGCATTTTTCTTTAAATTTCCCTATCTCTCTGTGCTATTTCTTCTTCCATACTTATCTTTTTATTTCTTACCTTGCATATTCTCCTCTCTCATAATATCTTCTTTTAGCATCCTTACCATATTTTACCTTTTGCGCCTCTACTTCCTTCCATCATTCATATTTTCTTTCTTGCTTTTTTTATTTTTTATTATTATTTTTTACAGTTTACATTCTTCTTCGACTATATAACCTGTTGTTTCTTTCTCCTAACCTAGTATCTACTTCCAATACCTCTCCTGTATCTTCTTCAGTTTCTCCAATTTTCCATCCCCACACCTCTGCTCTATACATCATCTCACCTTTTACCTCCCTTATTATTTTATTTTTTATTGCTCTAGTTCCTTTGTCTTTGTTGTCGTACTTCACCATATACCCTAGATATTTATACTACCAGCTCTATCTTTTCCTCTTCCCACTTTCATTTTCTTCCTTTAACTCTACTTTTTTTCTTAAACTCGATAATTTTTGTTTTTCTACATTTAATTCTAATTTCTTTTTTTCCAAATATCTATTCATCACTTTTATCATTTCTTTCATTTCCTTCTTTGTTTTTGCCAAGACCACCATATTATCTGCGTAGGCTAGAAGCCCACAATTTTCTTTTTCCTACCACTATCCCTCCTACTGGTTGTCTTTTAATTTATTCCTCTAAGTCTCTTACATCGAATCGAAATTCCTGTCTCAACCCTTTCCTTATCCCAAACTCTCTTTTCAGCTTTTTCTCTACTTTTGTTCTGCACCTTGTTTCTTTGTATATTTCTTCTATTGCATTTATTAAATCTTTGCTTATTCCAGCTTCTTTCAAGTTTTTCCACAACAATCCTCTTTCCACCTCATCAAAAGCTGACTTTAAATCTAAAAACACTGCAAACATTTTTCCTCTTTTCTTTCCTATTTCTCTATTAACTTTTTTTCCTCTACTTCTTTTTCCAACCTTTTTCTTATTATTTTACTGTAGATCTTATATCCGACATTTAAAAAGCTAACTTCTCTGCAATTTCTTTCTTCTTTCCTATCTCATCCTTGGTATATTAGGCATATTATGGCTTTTCGCCATTTTTCTGGTAACCCTCTTCCTTTCCATGTTTTTAAAATATTCTTCTTAATCTTTTTCTCATTTTTTCTCCTGTGCTACCGGCTTTTCCTTTTTAATCTTAGTTATTACTTCTTTCATCTCCTCCTTTTCAATCCCTCCTTCTCTTATTTTGCCTTTTTCTTCTTTTTCTTTGATTCTATGTTTACTTCCTCTAATAACTTCTTACAATGTTGCTCCCATTTTTTCCCTTCTATTTTTACCTCGGCCCTTTCCTTCTTCTTACGAACTTCAAACTTCCCTCGTTTCTTATTTCTTCAATCTTACTTTCTAACCTCATTTTGATTTCTTTTTTTCTCTTTTTGCATTTTTCTTTAAATTTCATTCTAATTTTTTTTATATTCTTTAATTGCCATTTTTTATTTTCTTTTCTTTTCTTCCTTTCCTTTTTTGCTTTATGGCACTCTACCAATTTATTTTGTCTCCCCAAATTTCCTATTCTCACTCACTCTATACTTTCTTTTTTCTGTTGCTTCCTCAATTTTTTTATTATTTTGTTTGTCTCCTCCTCTATTCCTTTTTCTGAACTATGTCCTTTCATCTTTTCTTTGTACCTTTGTCTATATCTTCTTTTCTCTCCACTCTTCTCTTTTTCCTTCTGTATCGTTTGCTTTTCTCACCAAGGTCACATCTAACGGTTGGTGATCAGAATATTCACTTTCACCAATTTTGAACTTCGCTATGTCTTCCATACTTTTTTCATCTCTTCTCTTCTTTGAATAAACGTGTATTCTTTTTTTCCTCTACCCTCCATGTTTCCGTTTAATATTGTCCATCCCTTTTTCTCACAAATTGTTTTCTAATATTAGTTTTTTTCATCTCTTTCTTTGATTATTTTATTTATTTTTTCCTTAGTCGTTTCAATTTTCTTTATAAATTGTTTTTTTATACCTTTCTCATTTTTTGTTTCCAAATTCGTTTTCATCACCCTCATTATCTTTTCCTTTCCTTCTTTTTTTCCATTCTTTTCTCACCCCTGTTATTATTCCTCTCTTTGCTCTTTCCATCTTCTCCGTTTTTTGCGCTAATTGTATGTCTCATATAAAATCTTCAGGCATCTTGTCTTTCTACTCTTTCCAATCTTTTTCCACTATCCAGATTTCCACTAGCCCCACCATTTTAAAATCCCTAATATAACTCCAAAATTTCTTTCTTTTGTTTTTTATTACTGCCACATTCCAAGATAATATCCTGTTTTTTCTATCTTCCTTTTTACTCTGCCCTCCCCATTTTCTAGTTTTTGCTGTCCATTTTCTCACTTTTTTTCCTTCTTTATCCATCTTTGTTCCACTCCTTAAACCCACATTTTTAGTAATTCTATTTTCACTTTTTTTCCCTCCCTTTCCATATTTTTTGCCTCTAACTGTCTTTGTTTGCATAACTTTTTGCTTTTTCGTCATGACGAGGGTCAATATAGATTTTAGTACATCGTAACTTCTTTTTATTTTGTAATATCTTTAATTTTTCCTCTAAACTTTCTACCTTCATCAAAACTATTTCCTTCTTTACCTCTTCTAGCTATTTCTACTTTTTCTTCCAACCCCATGTTATTCCTTAACATATCTTGGACCTGAATATTTATTTCTTGGTTGTTTCGGTCAACTTCCAACTCTTTTACCACTTAGTTCTTTATCCTCTTTTCTTTCTCCATATTTACCACTTTATTTTTAAGTTTTCCATCTTTTCCTCTAATTTTTGCACTTATTTTCCCATTTCTCATTCATTGTCTTCATTTCCGCTTTTAATTCCTTTATTTCCCAGTTCATCCTTTCTTGGTTTATTTTTATAAACTTAATTTCTCTTAGCATTTCTATGCATAATTCTCCCTATTTGTTCTTTTTTTGTTTCACACGTACTTCTTTTTTACTTTTTTTTCATCTTTTTCGTAAGTCCGAATCCGAAAATGGTGATTTTTATATTTGTAGGTTTCTACAATGAGAGGAAATTATCAAATAGTTGTGGATGTATTATTATTTTTGAATTTTAAAATCTACACTTAAATATTTTGTTACCGGGTTAAAAAATCAATTTGTTTTGTGACATCATATAGTGGATACGTATAGACGCTATGATTGCATTTGTAGACAGTATAACATTATTCAGTATTTACAGCATGTATAGTTCTTTGCCACCGCAATGCCCACTCACACACCTAACTTATAATAATCATTTGTTAAACTCTTTTTAGTTTCTTGTCTTGGATAATGCAGTCCAACTGGTTTTTATTATTCTGAGTGAAGTATTTTCCTTAAATGAAAGCTTCCGAAACTGTCTAGGGCGCCACTTACTTATTCTTAACAATTACATTTACGCAGTAGAAAAGAAAACAATGTATTAAATTAAAAATTCAATAATTAATCACAGTATTACTAAAAAACAGCTTCTTCGGACATTGTTTCAAATCGTATAAATTTTTCGGAAAAGTATTTTGGAGGGCCATTTTTTAAGATATTTGAATCGCATTTTTTTGTGCTGTGTCAGGTAGGAAACAAGAAGACGCAATATAAAAAACATATTGTGACCCAAAAAAGTATCAAATTATTAAAAAAAATTAAAAAATATTCATAATGTTGCCGATTTTGGTAAACCTTTTGTTATTTCACAAATGTACACGAACTGTGGGTATATTCTAATAAAAGTTATGCGAGTATTAAAGTGGAATTTATAATAATGTGCTAGGAACCATATAGTTCGCGAAAATAAGAAAACGTTTCGTTGACTATTTGAAGTCAAAGCCACGCTTGCGGATACTTTGAGTTCCCTTACACAGCGAACCTATTATAGAAATGCAATACCGTTAATGTGCATTTTTTTTTTATAATTCGGCGTAATAAACTGTTCCTGATAAAGAATTTTTAGTGTAACGACGAAGGAGTTTTGGCGTATACCCCAAAACGGATTATTTGATTCCCATAAAGATAACGACACAACTGTAAGTAAATTGGTTATTTACTCCAAAAAACAACCGTGTTTAGTATCAGTTTGCGTACTTAACAGTAAACAAATTAAAATAGGACATCCTTGAGTATTTTTTTAAGTGTTTATGTTTTATTGTTTGAAGTGGAGATAAAGGTTCTCAATTTCAAGGTTGATGCCAAATTAATTATTTTGTTTTAAAAAAACCCAGTCTTATTTTGTTTTGTGAACTAATAAATCTGTAAATAGAAACCATTTTTCTTTTTATGGAACGTTTTCTGTCAAGTGTTTACAACTTTCCCTGACTTTTAGTAAGCACCTGTTCTACATTTAAAAGATATGGGTGGCGCCTAACCAAACCCTGAAATTGACACGTGATAAAGACCTTTAGTCATCTGTGAAGGTAAGTGAGAGACATTTCCCTAGATCCACACCTCGCCAATGAGTTAGTTTGGCACTTTGCGACGCAGTGTTGTTTTCTTTTTTTGAGGTTTTATGGCGTAACATCGTCTCATAGCTGACAAGTGATTCTCAGTGTTCACGACTTTGTCTTTCTGGGTAAACTTTTTTAAATGTAAATTTTGCTACAAAAATAAAAAAAGTAGTCCAAAGTAATTGTATAAATTGTCGTCATTTATCTATTGGGAAAACAAGCTTGTATTAAGTATGCTGAAAAATACGATAAGAAACAGAAAACGAACTTAATAGAATTTACTACATTAAGCAAAACATTTATTTTATCGATCCTCATATTTAAAAACCTTTCTCTGTTCCCTAAAGCTATATTTGAACGACTTTCATTAATCTAAAAGGGTCGTCGTCAGTAACCGCCATAATTTAAACAATCTTGCGAATAAACAGAAATGCCGTTATCATGATAAACGATGTAATTACGGACGCTCTTTTATAAAACTAAACGCTCACTTTTAACACCTTCTAATTCCAATTTTATCCGTTTAGTGTCGTGCATTCGAAGATACGAAGGAATTATTATTAAGGCCAAGTTTTAAACTACTAAATAAAGATGCAGATAAATTTTTAAAGCGTAAGATAAATAAAAAGTAAATAAATTGTTAAAAAGTTGTGAAGTTTAAGAAGTTTGACGGAATCGATAAAGATAGAATAAGTGACAGATGATATTTTTTTAAATTATTGTTTTTTTTTCAGCATAGTCACAAGAATTATGTATGTAGATTTCTGCATTGACACTGAAATTTTTTATATTGCGGGAAACTTAACTATAGATTATAAAAATTGACAGTACCTAGTGTGAAATTATTTGTTACCATAACTTTTTCATAAGTAACGTCTTAAACTGGATTGACTGCTTTAAAAAAGTTTTACCAATCTACCTTAAAACTAAAATTTGTTGATAATACTGTTACCAGTAAATTTATTACCACTTTCTTTGGGTTATGGAATATCAATAAAACTTCTAACATTAGACCGTATTGCATTTCTAACCCCTACTTTCTAACGTTTCGCTCACTATCGCATGAGGCTTTGTAAAGGGAAGACTTACTTCTTTCAGTATAGATAGTATAGATAGATATACTGTAGATTTCTGAAAATATGCCGTTTTAACCCAAGTTACCTTAGGTCAAAAGTTGACAGTTTCCTAAATACAGAGCGTATAAAAGTTTTTAGTTTTTCTTGGATTAGTTTCTTAATAGCTGTAATATTTGCCCAAAATTTGGTAATTGGTGGTTTTTTGGAATGAGAATTCGAAATTCGTTTTCATTTTTGTAGTAAATTGCAAAAGGCGCTAATGTCCTAATTTGTTTGTGCCTTTCTCTATGAAATTTTTATTTGAATATTTTTATATCCTAACTTCTTCTGCTTCAAAAAGGTGCACATAATAAATGTTGCTTCTAACAACTTTATCTTTAATTAAATAGACAAATTTGCCATTGTCTTCTTTCATACTTTATCCAGGCTTACGACTGATCCAAAAATAATAATTGAGCGTATTTAAGGGTCAACGGGCAAACAGTAATAATAAATTTAAAAACCAAAGAGTCAACAACACAAATAATATGTAAAAGCAAACAAGCCAAAAGATAAAGAATAAACAAAAAAATGAAGTGGTTTTGGTTTTACAATAAATGTTCATTTATTAATTTGGACCAGTTCTAAGCCAAAAACTACAAGTAGCTTATTTTGTGCAAATAGTACAGCTAATAATTCGAGAAAAACGATTAAAAAATAATAAATTTGACCTCTGTATTTCGGAAACTAACAACTTTTAGACTAAGGTAATTTCGGTTAAATTGGCATATTTTAGATTGTAAAACCATGTTTAAAGTAATTATTACCAGATTCTTGTGTGGTGTTTTAAAGTGCTCAAACTGGAATACACCTTGTTGTTCACGCTTGCTGAGGTAACCAACACGTCAACCGTGCCAGGTTCTACGGAAGGTAGTGAATGTTGATCAGATTGTAAGAGAATAATAATTAGATTAATAAATATTGTGAATACTGGACACTGGTTTGATCAGAAAAAGAATTTGTGTTTAAATGCGTTTATTTACATTCCCTTACAGTAGGTGCGATGGCTAGGTGTCGAACTTAACTGGACTCGTCACTAGTGAACTCGACTGATTTACTTATTCTACCTATACTATTTTATGTGATAAGCAGGTTGTTTGCTTCGTATGCGAGGTCGTGTAAAATGCTTCCTTGTGTGTCAGAGTTTGTTAATTGGGCTTGTTTTGATTGTGTTATTTACTTCTCTCATTTCCATCGTCACTTCATGCCAAAGTAATAATGTTAATAGGGTTAAGACGCAACCCCATATAAATCCCTCCTTAGTGAATTGATCGAAAGAATGCCAAAGATTGTTAAGCAAAGATGGACAAAAAAAATTGTTTTGCGGTTGTCTTCTTGTTGCGTTGTGAGGCGTTCTTATTGGCGCCGTTGCAGATGCTGCGGTTTGGTGCGTTCTCGTGCGGTGCTGCGTTTTGTCGTTTTTGTCATTGCTGCTTTTTGTTTTGCTTGCTGCTGCTGAGGTTGCAAGGATTGTCGTTGGTAGCTTTATACACAAATTTGTGGTACCGTGTGCCGTGTGTGAGCGAGCTCGTTGCTCTGCGCAAGGCGCGTTTTAATCGTTTGTTTCTCTAAAGCAGCGGATGTTGCGTTTCTGGCGTTAGAGAGATGGTGCAGCGGTTGTTGAGTTTTATAGACGGGCTTGTTGTTGGACTGTGGTTAGGATGGCAAAGATCGTAACGGGCTCAGTGGGGGTTGTTTTCTTGTTTATGCCGTTCACGTCGTAAGTATAAAAAAATTTTTGAGGTTATACCTGTTGTTGTTGCCGTGTTGCTGGATGATTTCTCCTTAAAAAATGGCTTTTTTCTAATTTTACGTTACGTCGGGGGTTACCACTGTGTCGTCTTGTCCTGATTTAATATTTACATCAATGATGAAACTTGTGTAAGTCGTCAAATACACTTGCCGCGTTTGTAGTAATGAGGCGCCGCTTGTGTTACATACCGCTGTATAAATTGTTTACTTAAATTGAATTGTTTGCTTCGTATGCGAGGTCGTATAAAATGCTTCCTTGTGTGTCAGCGTTTGTTAATGGGGTTTGTTTTTATTGTGTTATTTACTTCTCGCATTCTGATCGTTACTTCATGCGAAAGTAATAATGTTGAAGGGTTTTAGACGGCAACCCCTCCTTAGTAGATTGATCCACGATAACAAGGGTCGAAGATTGTTAATTCAAGATTGGCAAAAAAAAATTGGTTTGCGGTTGTCTTCTTGTTGCGTTCTGAGGCGTTCTTGTTGACGCCGTTTTGTTTTGTTGAGTTTGTTGTATATTTTATTATGTTTGTTACACAATTATTACTAGGTTAAACTTGTTGAATAATAATTTTTTTATGATTTGATAAACTTTAAACATTATGCTCTGCGTCTGATTTCGTTTGTGTTTATCTAAGCCCAATGCAGATGCAATCACTGCCTTTTTGATGGGTTGCCAACATATTTTGCTTTGTTTGCAGGTCTTGATGTATTTTACTTGAATTGTGTTAGCATTAATCTTGTAACTTTTTTTTTAGTAGTTGCTGGTACATCTACATTGGGTGGCAATTTGGTTACGTTTTTTTAAAGTTGTTTCTATTGGTTTTTTAAACGTCATTACTCGTACTTTGTTGTTTCTACCGGCGTAAACTTTTGTTATTCGGACCAATGGTTATTCACTGGAATTAGTGCCTTTTTTTACCAGTACGATTGTGCCCTGTTTAAGATTTTCTGACTTGTCTGCTAGTTATAACAATGTTGTAAACGACCAAAACACTCCAAAGACCAAAATATTTTTGTAATAGTCTCCACTTTGAAGATAAATTGTTTGTTATGGACGTGGTAATTCAATTTAAAAGTGATACTATTTTTTTTACTATGAGAGAATGGTCTAGACTTAAAACTTTGACTTTCATATTTTTTTAGTTTTATCCAACGAACGAGAGACCGGGACTTCAGGCGTGCTTCTATTTGATGTAATAGTGTTGTTAGATCTTCATACGTCAGTGTTGAGTTCCCAATTATTTGTTTTAGGCGAGGTGCAATTGATTTTATTTCAGCTTCCCATAGTCCACTAAAATGGGAATTGGAGGTGGAATAAAGTGCTAGTGTGTTTTTTTCGGGGTTATTTAGTTTTGAATTCTTTTACCAATATAAAGAAGTTTAAATTTAAACAATTCAAAATTGTAAAAATTTTGGACTTCGGACTAACCCCCGTGTTTCACAATATCTCACATTTATAAAAAGCTCGGGTGAACTGGTCCAAATACGCACGTGCTATTGTGATTTAAGCGTTTAGGGTTAACCAAATTTTTTTGAATCTGACACTATTATAATATAGTAGGTGCATAATATTTAGAGGTTTTAGGGTTTTGTCATAACTAACTCAGCTACTATCGGGTGAGAATTCTTACATCTAATTTTAAATTTAATAATATTTCGTCAACATTTATATCATTGATCAAATGTTTGATTTTGCTATAAAAAAAGTGAACAAATGAAGAAATTTCTGATGGTATTTTAGACTTCCTATCAATGACTCTAATTTTTCAAAAAAGCCGTACTTAAGTAGTCAATGTCATTCCAAATTGGTAAGTATTACAAAAAACAGAAAGCTAATTGAAAGGAATAGAAAGAGATGCTGCCTTCAGATTTAATTCTTTACGCAGACTCTGTAATACCGCACCTTATTTTTAAAGCATTTTTGCACTAAAAAGATCTAGTCTTTAGATTTGATTTATTAATAGTGCAGTTTCTAATTACTAAACGATTTTCCTGGCACGAAATCATTTTAAAGTCTACAGTTCTACCATGAAACATCCCTTTTGTTAAAACTAACTGGAATCCTACCAAAAGCCAATATCAACAGCACTTTTGCCACATTCTGTCATTCAGATTCAATGCTTGAAGAGTTTATTTTTAACCCCGTCGAGCCAAGCCACCACTATCAAGGTCCATAAAAGCTTCGACGAGCACCTCTAGGAAAGCATTGCAGTACATAAACGTTTTAACGAACAGCATGTCGAATAATATATCTCTATAAATTAAGGGTATTTTACATCATATTCGTAACTATTGTACTTACAGAAACCCAATAAATTGTTGCCAAAATCCAAAAGATTGCCGTTCAAATTCACTTGCACAAACATTGCGGAAGTAAAATTTCGGATCTAATTTTTTTGTATTTTGATGATTCTAAATCCACCTTTCTTTACCAAATCCACGATTTCTAACCCTACTGGACTTGTCCACTTTCTCCAAAACCACTCCCTTCACTTCTACTGCTAAACCAACTGCTATTTCTATCTCAAAATTCTAAACCTCCTCTATCTCCTCTTTCAAACCCAACTACGTCCGTCTTTACTTACATGTTTCTGTACGGTACCAGATGGCGTTGGGAAGAATCTTTACAAGGATAGGATCAATAAGTAACTATAGATTCTTTTTAAAGCTGAACACTTTAACATGGTCTCTTTTGGTTACACAATACATAACCGAGTGACCTCTGGGGTTACCAGATACCAATTCTTTCTATCTATTCTATATTTTCTAGATAAATGGGGACGTAGAAAAATGAAAGATCTATCACTACCTTACAAACTAGTTTATCCAGACGCAAGTATTTATAATAACTTAAAAGAATAACTTGATTAAAATTTTTCTTACCAAAACTAAAAATGTGAAAAAATAATAATTTTCAAATATCTTTATTTTGCAAAGCAATAGTAAAAGTTGTTTTTCTTCTACTCACTTACTTCCTTTTATGAAGGAAAGGGTGCAGTTTTGATAGTAGAATTGAAATTAAATTATCATGAAAAAATGTTTTACGAGGACATCAAGACGGCACTGAACCAACAAAAGTTTTACTATACTATGTTAATAGGAGATTTCAATGCGAAATTAGGGAAACGTCAAGCAGGTGAGAAATACCTCTGGAGGCATGGCATAGGAAAACGCAATGGAAGAGGCAATACACTCGTAAACTTTTGTAAAGCCACCAAATGCAGGCTATGAACTTATTCATTTAAAAAAATAAACATAGAAAATAAACATGACAAAGCTCTGATGAGAATACAAGGAATGATATTGGTTTACCATTATCAACAAATCTAATATTATCACCGATGTTACCAAACTAAATTACACAAACAAGTGACTATCGTCTTGTAAGATCAAAAATAAAGACGGAAAAGAAATGGAGTGAGATATAGTGACATCCTGATAAGATATAAAGACGAATAGATAAGCGATCTAACAACAACTTAAGAACAACTTAATAACTTCATTACGGAGAAGAAGAAAGAAACGGGAGAAGAAAACATCAGTCCAAGAGTATTCAGAAGAAGGATAAGAACAAGGAAGGTAGAAATCATAAATTTACTAGATGAATTCTGACAAATGATTAGAAACCGTAAGCAAATTTTAAAAAGAAAAAAGAACTTCTACCATCAAAGACTTTAGAACCGGGCCCAACTGATAAACGAACACGGCTAAGTAAACATGTCACCGAAGACATACCACCCCTTTCCAAATACGAAATAAAAGTAACTTTTAAGCATATGTAAGGCAGCAGAACCAAGATGTAATGATCAAAATAACGGAAAACATAATTTTAAACCATTTAGAAATTCTCTTTAATCTCTGCCTAGACGTTGGTCCAATCCCGACTACATGGAAAGATGCTAGAGTTATCTTGATCTTTAAGAATGGAAATAGCAAAGAAATAAAAAACTACCGCACCATATTGTTACTAACACATCTCAGCAAATTAATGTCCAGAATTATCATTAACAGAATATCAGCAAAACTCGACGCGTTTCAACTTCCCGAAAAGGCATGATTTAGATAGGGATATTGTACCATCGACCATCAAACATTAAAAAAAATTATGAAAAAATTACACGAGTATAACCAACACCTGTATATGGCCTTGATAGATTATCAAAAAGGCTTTGATACTGTTAAATCCAATTGCGCTTGTTTTACGTTCTTTTTCTTTGTGTTGGACTAGCAACAAGGACAATCGTGTTTGTAAAAAAATGAATTGCAAAAGGAAATTTTAAACACGAGTGATAGATTAATTTGAAGTTGTTATAACCATCCGCCTGTTGTAAAACTTAAATTACACCGGATATGTAATGATAAATAAAGCGGCATGTTTTTAGAACGAACGTTTGCAGATGAGCTAACTTACCTATATTTCACCACGTGACGAATAGTTTGCTGCATTGGGTTACAGTTTCTTTGTCTAATCGTACTTTTTGGGATTACTTTGCTTAATGCCTGCTGAGATTTGATTACGTCCAGAATTTGTGGGTAGTCTTCTGGAACCGTTACTGCCTTATGCTGTTGTAATTTGAAGGATTAACCTCTCGACTCTTAGTGGTATTTGGAATTAAACCTATGATGATAGGAGGTGCCGGTTAAAATTTTGTTACGCAAGATAACGAAGACCAGCGACGTTGGAGTGTCTCGTCTTAACACCGGAAAGGGCTTTCCTTTAATACTGTGCCACCGACCTAAATAGCCATCAGTGCTTTGCTTTGCAGCTATTTCAATTTTAGCGTGTGTATCTGAACAATCCAATTATCAGTACCAAACCGTTTCTTAACTATAACTGGGAACTATTGATGTCAAACACTCCAAAGACACGCCTTAATGACTGATATACGTTTGTGATCCTAGTTTAAGTAACTTATCTTAAGGTCTATATGTTTAATGTTGAAGAATTTGATGTTACTAAACAAAATTTCTTGCACTCGACGGTTTCTTATCCTGTTTGTTTGTATTGTTATTAAAGTAATCTTGACTACTTTGATCAATTACGTGATAAGTCAAGGTGGCCCTTATAAATAATTTACTCATTGTTACATTTGAATCCATACGCTTTGTGTGCTTAACTAGCAAGATAAGATTGTCGCTCAAGGAGGATAAGGACCCGTCTCACTCAATACCAACGGCTATCGAGTTTTGTTTGCTGTGTCGCTAATTAATTTATATTAATATATTGTGAAATATCAACGAGAGAGAACGATATTCTGTATTGCTACTGCTATATCTTTTTTATGTATGTCGTAATGAATTAGGTGTTAATGATTTAGTAACATTACCTCTCCGTATAACATGAAAACCTAAACAAAACAAAAACGCCATTATTTTTTATTCAGATTTTAAGAATTAGTATTGATGGTTGCTAAAATTATGGATGAACCTACAAATGAGCCCATACTTGTTTTTGTCAAGTAATTGATTTTCCCATTAAAAAAACTAAGCCATTAGTTTTTGTGTGCACCTAGTTTTCAAACATGATAGGGTCATTGTTCCCTAAAATAGGATTGAAGTGAAGTTGGCATTAAACACTATGAACACTAAGCCGTCGTTGATCTGACAAATGCATTTATATTTGTCTGTTGTTGTCAAGTCATTCGCTTGAAGGTAGTTCTAGTAACATTACGAAATCAATTCCAAATAAAATTATTTTGTTCTCGTAATCATGTAAATGTTTGTAACTTAACAAAATTTGCTCTACTTATAAAATTGAGAAACAAATATTAAAAAAATGTAAATGTTGTTATAATTATTACCGCAAATCTGATTAGATTTGGGGCCCTTAACCTACAAATATATCCCTTATTCTTGCAATATTTACACAAATATTAATTTTACACGTTTTCTCTTCAAATATAAATTGTTTGTAATTTAATTATACCCACTTTTGTTTATACTTTTTTTGATACATAAATAATTACTAAGATTGACCACTTATTATCTTAACTGTATCACCAAGATTATGTTATAAATTTGTTGTATATAATACTTTTACAAAAACGTATAGAGTGTTTAAGAAAAAAGTTGGAAGCCATGAGAAATAGTTGTTGTTTCTATCGCAAAATTAAAAGGTTACTGAATTTAAACAATTTTAAATCAGTTTTGTTTGTTTACAGAGAAAGTAATTGCATTAATTGTAATTATAGTAACTAACTCTTATCGTAAACACTGTTATCGCAAAAATAAATTCAATCAAGTTATTGATTACAAAGTTCAGATCATCGTTTGCAATGTAACTGCAATAAACAAATTAAATGATTTAATGTATAAGCAAACGCTCAGCAGTTTTGTTTCAGAAATACATCGTAATGGCACCTACTTACAAGCTTACTTATTATCCGGTTAGGGCATTAGCAGAGCCGATCCGTTTTCTTTTGAGTTATGGCGGTGTTGATTTCGAAGATTTTCGTTTTGAACGCGAAAATTGGCCAAAAATTAAACCGAGCATGCCGTTCGGGCAGGTGCCCGTGTTAGAAATCGACGGAAAGAAGGCCCATCAAAGTATTGCTATTTGTCGCTATTTGGGAAAAAAGTTTAACCTGGTCGGTTCGAACGAATGTGAAGATTTGGAGATTGACATGATCGTCGATACCATCAACGATTTCAGAGGCCGTGAGTATTTGTTATGCTCATATTGTAATGTTGTTCCGTTTAGAACTTTCTATGATTCACTATGAAGATGATGTCGCGGTCAAAGAGAAAAAGAAAGTTGTAATTTTTGGCGAAACCGTGCCTTTTTATTTAAGTCAGTTCGAAGAGATCGCTAAAAAAAACGATGGGCATTTTGCTTTGGGAAAGGTGTGTAGAAGTCTTCTAAAATGTGTGGGTTAAGAATAGTTTTTTTTTTAAGCTGACATGGGCCGATATGTACTTTGTTGGACTTTTGGGGTATTTAAATAGTATGGCCGGAAAGAACTTGATCGCTGATTGCTCAAATTTGCAAAAGTTGGAGAGCAACGTTAAGAGCTTGCCAGCAATCAAGGCTTGGATAGAGAAACGTCCTCGATCACAATTGTAATTTTTGTCATTTGTTGCTATTTTTTCCCCATAAATAACATTTTCTTTAGGATTCGCTTGAATCACAAGTGTAACATTTTTGGTTCTAATTCCCAACCTCAAAAAATTGATATTTTCTGAGATATCGATGGTCCGAGTTTAAATAATGCACTATTACGGGCATTGTGCTGTTGAAATGTGAATTATATAAATATGTCAAGTAAGTAAACTTTTAGGGCAGACTTGCATCCCAATCGAACGCAATGAGTTTTCTATTAATCCCTCATCTTAAGATAAGGGAATCGGATAAGACTGTGAATTAATTTTTTTTAGAATTTAATATTCTATCTAATAATATTGTCTTCCACAGAATTAGTAATACTGACTCTTTAAACTTTGCTTTATTTTTTATTTTAACATAAACTTTCTTCTTGTTTTCAAATTATCTGATCTTAAAGAAATGGCAGACAAATAGCTTATACGAAAATCACATAAAACTTATTTGTTCATTTTAAAAAATTGATTAAATTAACATTAAAACATCGCTACCCACACCCTTTCATTTTATTGTAATTTATTGTATCTTTAAAACTTTTTTGTTCTTTTTTCTAGTCACTTCCCTTATGAATTCAGCCCTTTCCCCATTCCTTCCAGTACTTTTACTCTACTTTCATTCTTACTTTGTTGTACTTTTTATTAGATATTTTACGTTTTTCTACTCTTCATGGTGTACTTCTTCTTTTAATCCTCCGTTCTTCAATACTTATTCAACTTTTTATTTTTATTATCTCTTCTTTTTTTATTTTCTTTCTGACCATTGTACAGTAATTCGTTCTATTTTCTGCGTTTAAACCTTTGCTTTAGTTTCAATAATTTTCTTCTTGTTTAAATTTTTCTAATTTTAGTTCATAACATTTTCAAGCTTTTAACTAATCTTTAATACGGATTCTTTCCCTAAATATCATGTCTTTAATTTTTCTTTTCTAGAATTCTGTTTCCTTTGCACTGTTGTTCTTTTATTTAACCTATGTCTTTGTTATCATATTTAAAGATGTATCGCAGAAACTTAAATGCCTGTATTTCTTCCTATACCCATAACCATTTTATTTTTTTTCCTAAACTTTATAATTTTATAACTCTTATTACCTCTTTTATCCCTTCAGCCTTTTTTTGCAAAATTTCAATATTGTGTGTATATGCCATTAGTACCTACCACCATTTTTCGTTCTACCTATATTGCTCCTGCCTGTTGCTCGCCTTTCATATCCCTTATATATTAAGAACAACATTCTCTCTTACTATGGCCCTAAACTTGGTTTCCTTACACCTTCTTTTATTCTGCTTTCTCTTATTATTTTTTCTACAGTAGTTAGTCTTTGTTCTACCAGAAATACATCATTTCCCCCGGAATGCATAATTTGCCCATGAACTTCCCGAAGTTGCCGATAGGTGGCAATACGTGTTACATTATTATAATATTTTAGTTTCCTGTTATTTTTATACCTAACATTCAACTTAGAATTAAAGATTAATTCAAACAATTCTAAATCGATATCCATCACGATACTATAATCGCAATATTCAATCAATGACGAAACCGGAAAGCCAACGCATAACGCCATCTATCGGTGACTGAAGAAAACACTAACACGTATATAGAATCTACTGCTTGTATGCCCTTTCTTTTCTATCTCTTTTCTCTTTTTGTTTTTCGTTCTTGACAGTATTTAACTCATTATATTCCATTTATTTTAGCTTCAGTCCACTTTTTCTTTTTTTAATTTAAAAAGTTCAAGATTGTTCTTTGTTCTTTATTTTTTATCCCTCTTTCATTCTTCAATTCCTTTCTTCTTTTTTAAATCTTCTGAAGTTTCATATTTCTCTTCCATTTTTTCTTTTTAAGTTTTTTTACTTTCTTTACTGCACATTTTTCTTTCTTCCCACTCTTCTTTTATTCTTTTCAATTACTCACTATATGTTGAAAACCAAAACCAAAAAGCAAACGAATCCTATGAGATCATTGACCATTTTGTAGATTATTAGGAAACTAATGGGAACATCGCATTTTCCGTCAAATGTCAAAAACCGATGACAAAAACAAAGAAAACTTCAGTGTTTTTTTAACAATTTGTTAAATTATTCCTACAGAATGCTGCCAGTAAAACAACGTCTAAATTTTGCCCACGTTTTGACTACATAACGCGAATTTGGTTTGCACGTTTAGAACAGCGTATTAAACAATAGTGTTCCTAAGCGTATATAAATACAAAATCGATTTCAAATCATAAGGTCGTGTGCTGTAGATTTTACGAGAGCTCTTGATCGTAATATATTGATGGAAATCGACAAATTTTATTTTTTGGCTTCCATGCATATAGTCCAAATTTACGTCTTCTTCTATCAGACACCAGGTTGTCAGACTGATATAGTGTCATGATTGGCTTCATGACTGAAATGAAATTGCTTATAGTGATAATTGATAAATCTAGGTTTTGTTTATATGTGATTGTAAAAGAATAACACGACATCCAGAAAAACAAGAAGAATTTAAATTTGTTGTTTACACAGTGTGATGATTCAAGAAGCGACAGCAATTAGGCAAAAATCACTTCCTAGGAACATTGAACGCTGATGGATACGTCATTAATATTTCACAACTATCGTTAATGCCAATGATGCAAACGTTACCCGATGACATTTTTCAAAAGAATAATGCAGAGCCACACACTACAAACGTTACCCAACGAATCTTCCATCGAAAGCAGTTGCAAATTTTGACCTTGGTTTATCATTGATCAAACACATCCTGATCGGGCGACAATTTCAATCGTTCCGAGACCTCTGCATAATTTAGACGACTGACCTGAGGCATCAGTTTTAGGTTGCGTAAGATAGATACCACAGGAAAACATAAACTACCTGACCCAAAACTAACCCCAGACAACAAATATTGGATGGTGGGTATATTTTAGAAATAACTGCTATAGGAACTTAATGATACTGAGCAAACGTGTGATAAAATAATTTTTACCTTCACTTTAGTTTAGGCACGGTATTACTTTTCTACCCAATCCCCACTACCTAACATAATCACAACATAATTATTTTTCTTCGTTTTTTTCCTTTCTGTTTTTTCTACTACCTCTTTTATCTACTGTACTTCTTTTTCTTCTTCCATTAATTCTAAACATTTTCTCATCATGTACACCAGGTTGTATCATCCACTTCCGCATATTCTACACATACTCTTCCTTACTCCCGCTAACATTTCCAAAGGAAATCTGGAAATGATCCTCTTTTTTTTTTATACTTCCCTCCTCCATATTATACTGTGGCACTCCATCTGGTACTATGTCACTATATGTCTTGTTGTATCTCTCTTCCTTTTCTTATCTATTTCTTTTTTGCCTGAACCTGCGTGTCTATATGCTGGCGTACTATTTCTTTTCTCATTTTCTTTCTTTTTTTTCTTCTCTCGCTTATTCGTTTGTTTTAGAATACAAACTTCTTTAATGCCCATAGCTTATTTAACTTTTTTTATTTATTTCTAAATTTGTTAACTTCATTTTCCTCCATTACTTTTGCATATATTTACCATTATCCCTGGTTGAATTCTTACTTTTTCTAATTTTATTTCTTTCTTTACTAATAATCTTTAGCAGTTTTTTTCTATATTTTTTCTCACATCTTTCACTTTTATATCAATGCTCCGTACTTGTTAGCGCTTTAATCAATTTACAAAACATTAATCTTTTTCTTTATCTCCTATCCCAACACCCTTTCTTTCAAAGTCTTTGTAGGTCCTACTATCTTGTTTCCTTTATTGTTAAAGTTGGTATCTAATTAGCAGCTTTTTTTACATTTGTGTAAACCTTCTACTTTGAGAAAAGGCGGAAAAAGGTGAGCTATCAAAACTCCATGTATTTTTTTATAGTACGGTCTCCTTCTTCAAGGGCTCAAAGTAAATTGGATCTCTAAGAAGCTTGTGTTGATGCCATAATTTAGCTAAAGTTTTGTCGAACGTGACGATTGAGTTGTAAGTGTTGAAATTTCTCCTAAGTTGGTATCTAATTAGCAGTTTCTTATACTTTGAGTCTTGGAAAAAATCTTACTATAAAAAAACGGTTAAAATGTTAAGTAAAAAAATCACATGGAGTTTTGATTGCACATTTCCTTCCGCGCTTTCTTTAAAACAAAACTTTTACTAAATTATGATATCAACACCAGGTCCTTGGGGATCCAGATCAAAGTAAACTGGACCTCCAAGAAGATGGTGTTGATGTCATGATTTAGCTAAAATCTTGTCGAAGGTGACGGTTGAGTTATACATGTTGAAATTATTCCTAAGTTAGTAACTAATTAGCAGTTTCTTAGACTTCGAGTTTTTGAAGAAAACCTTACTATAAAAAAACGGTTGAAATTTGTGTAAAAAAATCACATAGAGTTTTGATTGCTCACTTCCTTTCGTCTTTTCTTTAAGACAAAACTTTGGCTAAATCATGACATTAACACCAGGTCCTTGGAAATCCAGCTTAAAGTAAACTGGATCTCCAAGAAACTGGCGTTGAAGTTGAAATTTTATCAAAGGTGACGATTGAGTTGTAAATGTTAAAATTTCTCTTAAGTTAGTAACTAATTAGCAGATTCTTACACTTTGAGTCTTTAAAAAACCTTACTATAAAAAACGGTTGAAATGTTAGGTAAAAAAAATCACATGGAGTTTTGATTACTCATTCCATTCCGCCCTTTCTTTAAGACAAAACTTTGACTAAATTATGACATCAACACCAGGTTCTTAGAGATCCAGCTCAAAGTAAACTGGATCTCTAACAAGTTGGTGTTGACGTTATGATTTAGCTGAAATCTTGTCAAAGGTGACGATTGAGTTGTAAACCTTGAAATTTTCTTTAAGTTGGTAACTAATTAGGAGTTTTTTATACTTTGAGTCTTTGAAAAAACTTACTATAAAAAAACGGTAAAAATTTGGGTAAAAAATAACATGGATTTTGATTGCTCACCTCCTTCAAGACAAGGCTTCGGTTATATCATGACATCAACACCAGGTTCCTGGATCTCCAACTCAAAATAAACTGGATCTCCAAGAAGCTGGTGTTGATGTCGTGATTTAGTTGAAATCTTGTCGAAGGAGACGATTGAGTTATAAATGTTGAAATTTTCTTTTGTGGGTAACTAATTAACAGTTTCCTAGACTTCGAGTCCTTGAAAAAACTGTACTATAGAAAAACGATTGAAATTTGGGTAAAAAATAACATGGATTTTGACTTTGCTCACCTCCTTCCTCCTTTTCTTCAAGACAAGACTTTGGCTAAATCATGACATCAACACCAGGTTCTTGGAGATTCAGCTCGAAGTAAACTGGATCTCCAACAAGTCGTGATATAGCTGAAATCTTGTCAAAAGTGACGATTGAGTTGTGGATGTTGAAATTTCGCCTAAATTGGTATCTACAGTTGACAGAAGAAAACATGCGACCTGGTGGGCGGGTTTAGTGTCGCTGTGCTCTAAGTTAGTACACTCAAAAAACAAATAAAAAGAAAACGAACGAAATAACAAGCTCGTGAGGAGCGAAAACAACAACAAACAAACTTTCGTCGGCGAGTATACCGCTACGGCAATTTCTATTGTGATTGGTGGATTGCATTCCCACTATTATTTTTAAATTTAGTTGGCATATTTTCCGGGACCGATGTTTGCTTCTGTGCGCAGTAATTAGCAATTTCTTAGACATCCAACTTACTTCGAGCCCTTGAAAAAGACCGTACTATAAGAAACGGTCGAAACATTGGGTAAAAAAGAATTACATGGAATTTTGATCTGCCTTTTCTTTAAATAGAAAGTTTCTTTGTTTACTAATCTACTTCGTTACTATTATCATATCTTAGCTTAACTCTCCCTCTTTCCATTTTTGAAAAAATTGCTATTTTTGTGTTTTACACATTTACTTTAATGTCCCTTCGTTCTAAAAATGTTTTCACTACTTTTACCATCTCCATCATCTCACATTCTTTCTTGTCTACGTAAGCAAGCACCCATACCATACCATACCATACTACGACAATTTTTCTGAATTTTTTTATTTAATATTGTAAATCGACATGAATTCAACATTTCGATGCCAAATTCGAATTTCAACCTTAACTCGAAATCATTGCACATATTTGATCTAAGCAATTGCCAGTTAATAGAAACCACTAAATCCCGCAGATTACAAACCGTAGTAAATGTTAATGGAGCTTACGTTCGTAATGCAAATAAAATTCATCTTCTCGTTCGACCTTTTCAAAGCGCAATGCGACAATTTCCAATAACGTGCGGAACAAATGCATTTTCGTCACACACATTTTCTTTCGAAAAATGAACTTTATTACTCACTCAACGCTCTGATGATTTGAATAAAAATTTTATGGAGGAGAAAACTACCCATCTCAGCAATGTTCGTTTTAATAACGACAAACCACAATACGCTACTTTGACGTCGATACACCAACAAAAGTTTTGGACGTAATTAACAGGTGGCCGCAGGTGGTTTTTGTCGAAACCCCTTTATTATTAATGATTCTCGTGCGGTAATCGCATCCAAAACCCGAACATGTTAACATATTTTATATCCACAAATGTTTATTAGCTGGAATATAAAAATTGTTAAATAATGGGAAAGGGTAGACGGTAGGTGGTTGGTATTGATCGTAGAACGCGTGGGCGACGGGTACATGTCATTGGGGGTAACCTACTAGTCCATCTACCCCTCTCAAAAAATCTACCCTTTTTCAAGTTTCATTTCGTTTTCTCTCCGAACGCATTATGTAATGACATTTGAATTATTTACTATAAACTATTTTTTCATATTTTATTTGATATTAATCGTAAAAATAAAGCGCAGTATATTGTTTACGAATAATATTTCATCTTGATTGCATTACTTTTGATGGAACGTATCGATTTGACACACTTAGGTATATTGTGCACGTTTGCGTCTTCTTTGTTTGATGATGAGATTGTGTTTTAACTGCAGTTTTCTCGATCAATTATTTAAATTAATAGATAAAGTTGGAAAATTTTACGCTTTTTCAAAGTTAGATTATATCACGTTTTGGGTCACAATATTAATGTTAGGTTCTCGGTCATTTTTGTGGTCCATCGATCCGGATAAAGTATCTTTAGCATTATTTTTTGTTTAATAGTAACACTTAATCCCATTCACACAAAAAAAGTATTACTTTCCTTTTAACTTTAATTTTCTAATCCACTTACATACACACAACACCTAGAAGTTGTCGAACGATTTTAATGAAAGTTTCAGAAAACGTCTATTTTCATTAAACAAAGTGATGTTTAAAATTTGAGTAAAATCTAGCCAGTAGTTTTTGTTTTTTTGCTTGTTGTTTCCATAGCACATTGTAACAATAAATTTGAAGTATTCGACCATTTAGTAACTGTCAAGTTTGCAAATTGTTGTTGTTTCTTCATATTTTAATTTTGAACTTGAAAACAATGCCGAGAGTACGTGAACAGCAACATTTTGTCCAATTAAGTGATTTTGAAAGTGGCCGTATTATCGGTATGAGAGAGACCGGACTTTCTCTAAGAAATTGCTGATCGTGTAAACCGAAATGTTTCATCGGTATTGAGGTGTTGGTCCAAATGGTCCGAGGAAGGCGTTCAACATCGTCGCCGTAGATCTGGACGTCCTCAAAGGACTACAGATAAAAAACGTCGCTTAAGAGTTTTAGCCACAAGAGATAGATTTTAACAACTCGATCAATTACAAATGATTGGATGAGAGGTACACTCATGAAATTTAAAACTTGGACACCACAATTTCTGTAAACAAAAGTTTGCACATTGTGAAGCGGGCTTAATGGTATCATTTACAATTCTAACAGCAGGTAGTCTCAGCAGGGGTTATCTTATAGAAGGACTGTAGAATGAATCATTACACTAAGCACGTTTTAGAAAATAGGTAATTTACGTTGCTTACTTAATTTTTTCTTTAAAGAATATATTTGAAGGTATCGCTAATTAAACACCATAGCTCGATTAATTATCGAATCAAAATTTTGTTTAGGAAATGTTTACAAAATAAAATTAGAAATAATTTTGATTTAAAAAACGTCTACAAGCAATAACTTTTAAATTAAATCAAAAAACTAAACATGGTTATTTGGGTTGACTGATTATTACTTATTTTTAAATAAATCTAACCTACTAATTATTGTAAGTTATTAAAAAAATCATTAAACTCTCTATTCATAATATTTAGTCCTTACAAAATGTATATTTTATGACGTTTCATTTTTTCTGTAGTTAATATAAAAAGTGAAAATAAAAACTAAGGCAATTCTTATTGTCAACGTATATATTTAGTTTTTTGACAAGAATTTATTACATAATTATAATTAAGATACCAAGTTATAGTTTAAAATTAAATGAAAACGTTTTTTTTAAATAAAGGTATTACTATATAAATAAATATAAGAAATCAATAATGGGTGTGACCTCCATTATTATTGATACATTCTTGGAGGCGTCTGCTCATTGACGCTATCAAGGTATCAATATAATTAATATTAATCGTTTCCCATGCGGTATCAATGGCTGCAATTAGTGCATTACGGTTTACTGGTATAAAATTTGGCCCTTGTTGTCTTCGGATAACAGCAAGTATTCGAGCCCAAACATTTTCGATAATGTTAAAATCTGGGCTTTTTGCTGGCCAGGGTAACAGCTCCAAGTTATTTTCTCGTATCCAATTGCGCACAACCCGCGAAGTATGAATAGGGGCGTTGTCCTTTAACAACAAAAATACATTATGAAAATGTTAATTCAACAGATCCCGAACTATTTTTTGGAGAAAGTATAGTGAAATAAGAATATTTACTTGTTGGAAAATATAATCTTCGTCTGGATAAAACACTTCGACTAAAGACCACCCGCGCTAACCCAACCCCACACATTTACAGAATAATAACCACTTTGTTTTTTAGGACATATGTGATTATTTTCGTAACGAGTTCCTTCCATTCTAAAAACTTTTAGTGGTCCATCGTTGCGGCTATTGAACGTTTTTTCGTCGCTAAAAATCACTCGATTCCAAAATTCCAAAGGTTCGTTCACATATCGCCTTGCAAATTCCAGACGACGTTTCATATTTTCGTCACTGAGAACTTCTTTCGCAGCAGCATTATACTTCTTTATTCCCATCTCCTTTAATCTTTTTGTGCAGTTATACGGCATCCGGGAAAATGTGTATCTGCTATAGCCCTGGAGTATGTAGCAAATGGTTGTTCTGTTACGTAATGAAACAACTCGAGATCTTGAGCACGTGTAGATACTTTAGGTCTACCACTTCCGATGGCTCTTTCCAAAATGTGTTCAAGATTCCATTTTACTCGGTAATGCCCTACGGTGCTTTTTGGTATATCTAACATACGTGAAATTTCACGCACGCTACGGCCCGCCGCTAATTCCGAAACAATCCGCGCTTTCAAATCAGCACCGAGATGAGGTGGCATTTTCACAACACTTGAAATTTTAAACTAAAATGGAATTTACATTTCTTACTTTATTTATTGGTTCACACTACCTCTTCTCAAACAGTAGGTAATTGTTTATTTATTACATACTTCTAATGACCAATGTAACAACCCTTAGAGCAATATGACTCAAAGGAAGTAAATTAAACAAGCAAGGATATTCTATTGTTATTGAAACTTATTCATAAAGTAAAAGCCATTTCCTTATAATGCTAATGGACAGGATTTTCTTTTAAGTATTAAGATTACAATAGAGGACTTATAAACTTTTGAAAATATCTAATTATAAATATTTACACTGCAATTGCGCTTTTTCCTTAATAATTTCTTAGCAATAACATACACGTTCTTGGTTTTTAAGTTGTCATAAATTTGATATGATATAAATTTGTGTTTCTAATATTACATCACAAACTAATCTTTATTCGCCAAAAATTGTTGCTTAAGTTGTAAAGCTTCGTACACACCTGAACAACAAACCGAGCAACAAACATAACAACGAACCGAAAGTCAAACAGAACGACAAACGATCTTTTATGATTTCCACAATCCGAACAACAAACGGAACGTTTGTGCTGTTCCCATAATTATTTTCAGTAGTTTTCAGTTCATATATATTTATTATTGAGAAGAGAAAATTGCGGAAAACAAGAAGATAGTGCCAACCAAATTTTTACGCACAAAGAAGAGTAAAAAATTATAATTTACTTCGCTTTTTTTTATTTTGGAAATTTCCCGCCCAAATGATGCTAATAGGGACATCATTTTTTTTGCATTCTTAAACACTGATTAATTTAAAACATTTTCTTCTGTCAACTCCATAATATTACCTAAAACACAACAAACCCACAAAAGGGAGGACAAAAAATAAATAATTTAATTCTCCCGCATAAGTTTGTTCGCCGTTTTGTTTAGATTCGTCCAAACCTGCAAACGCATTCGCGCGCATTTTCTTTGATGTCGGAGAAAAAACCGACAAGTTGCGGGAACGCCGCAAACCGTTCGTGGAACAATCAGGACTTGCGAATCTGTTCTAAAATTCGTACGTAGCACCGTTCAAATTAATGTTCCGATTGCCGTTCGGTTCGTTGTTCTGTTTGTTCTCGGTTTGTTGTTCAGGTGTGTACGAAGCTTTACAATAAGCATATTAATATGAACTATATCTTATGAAAGGAGAGTTATGTAACTATAATTAACGACTTAACGTTAAATTAGTAGATTCCATTTACTATTTACACATATTTTCCCTGGCCAGCAAAAAGCCCAGATTTTAACATTATAAAAAAGGTTTGGGCTCGAATACTTGCTGTTATCCGAAGACAACAAGGGCCAAATTTTATACCAGTAAACCGTAATGCACTAATTGCAGCCATTGATACCGCATGGGAAACGATTAATATTAATTATATTGATACCTTGATAGCGTCAATGAGCAGACGCCTCCAAGAATGTATCAATAATAATGGAGGTCACACCCATTATTGATTTCTTATATTTATTTATATAGTAATACCTTTATTTAAAAAAAAACGTTTTCATTTAATTTTAAACTATAACTTGGTATCTTAATTATAATTATGTAATAAATTCTTGTCAAAAAACTAAATATATACGTTGACAATAAGAATTGCCTTAGTTTTTATTTTCACTTTTTATATTAACTCGAAAAATGAAACGTCATAAAATATACATTTTGTAAGGACTAAATATTATGAATAGAGAGTTTTTTAATAACTTACAATAATTAGTAGGTTAGATTTATTTAAAAATAAGTAATAATCAGTCAACCCAAATAACCATGTTTAGTTTTTGATTTAATTTAAAAGTTATTGCTTGTAGACGTTTTTTAAATCAAAATTATTTCTAATTTTATTTTGTAAACATTTCCTAAACAAAATTTTGATTCGATAATTAATCGAGCTATGGTGTTTAATTAGCGATACCTTCAAATATATTCTTTAAAGAAAAAAATTAAGTAAGCAACGTAATTTACCTATTTTCTAAAACGTGCTTAGTGTAATGATTCATTCTACAGTCCTTCTATAAGATAACCCCTGCTGAGACTACCTGCTGTTAGAATTGTAAATGATACCCTTAAGCCCGCTTCACTATGTGCAAACTTTTTTTACAGAAATTGTGGTGTCCAAGTTTTAAATTTCATGAGTGTACACGCCTTAGGATGTCAATGTCACCTGTTTATCGCCGGATAAGATCTTATGGGTTGCGTTCATGTTGTCCATTTTTATGTCTTACGCTTACACCACTACGAAGACTAGAGTGGAGCAACGAAAGGGTTAATTAGGCGCAAGAATGTCATCAAATTGCGTTTAATGACAAGTCCCGATTTTGCTTGCAATAATAATAGTAATAATAATAATAATCTTTATTGTTCAACAGAAAGAAAAATTTCAATTATAGAACAATATTCAATATGCTAAATAAACTTAATTACTAAAACAAAAATGAAAATTATCGAAGGACGCGCTAACAATATAATTAAAACAAGATACGTTGGTTTTCTAATATTTTTTTAACGAATCAAAATGAATATCATACTCTGTGCCTACTAAATTAAAATTTTTGACATTATGAAGATGGATGATTTTTGTAAGATGTTGGTTTTTGGTGTAGGGATAAAAAATAGAACCGAAAGCCTTGAATTAATTCGTGGGACACAGAAGTATAATTTACTTAATAGGTACTGTGAATCTATTTTATGATGCAGTACATTATAGATGAATATCACGCTATTATCTAACCGCCTTTTATCCAAGGAAGAAATATCAGTTTGCTGTAATAACTGTTCCTGGGAAAAACCTCTTTCAGGGTATGAGCCGTGTTTTTAAAATATAAAAATTTCAAAAATTTTCTCTGGATGGATTCAATAATTGTCTTATACTTATTAGAAAGAGGATACCATATTAATGAGCAATATTCTAGGTTTGATCTTACTAATGAAAAGTAAAGTATTTTTAGACAATTGGTATTATTAAATGATTTAGAGTTTCTAATGATAAATCCTAACATTTTCTTTGCAGATGAGCAAATGTTGTTGATGTGGTTATTGAAGGAAAGTTACTCCCAAATCTTTAATTTCATCACATCTTTTAACGATTGTAGAATCAATTCGGTAAGAATAAGTAGTAGGTTTTAATTAACGAGAGAAAGATATTGCTTTCCATTTATCTAGAATCAAGTAAAGACCATTTTTGTTACACCAATGTAGAAGCTTGTCAGTTTATTGTTGTAATAAAAAACAGTCGTTAAGAGTTGTAATTGACGAGAAAATTTTAAGATCGTCCGCAAATAATAGTTTACCACAAGTGAGTATGATATAGATCAAAAATAATAATGGACCTAAATGTGACCCTTGGGGTACTTCAGATGATGCTACGAACGGTTTGGATTGATAGCTGTTATAACTGACATATTGTATGCGGTGTTTTAAATACGAATTAAAGAATACTTGAAAGAACTGTTGAAACCAAAGCTAAGTAATTTATCAATAATAAAGGTATGTCCAATGGTATCAAAAGATTTTGAAAAGTCGGTGTAAATCACATCGACTTGTCCTCTATTATCCACCACCTCATATATATATATATATATTGATTAAAAGACGCTAGGTTAGTGACAGTCGATCGATTCTGCATGAAGCCATGTTGCGAAGGTGATATGAGTGACTTAACCTGTTTATAAACCTAATTAAAAATTGTTATTTCAAAAACCTTGGCAATATTTGATAGGATGTTTATAGGCCTATAGTTTCTAATTGTTTACAATCATTGGAAATAGAGTTGTCAACATCAGATATATACTTTTTGTAAGCGATTTTAATTTGTGATTTGATTAGTTTCCTTAAACATTTGAATTCTTGAAGATACTGACTAGAGTGCTCTATTTTTTAATCTATTAAATATTTTTGCTTTTAGTTTAATGTTGTTAATTAATTCCGGAGAAAACCATTTTGGAAATGTTGATTTACTATTACGGTAATGAGGAACATATAACTCAAAAGCAGAATTAAGTATTTTATAAAATTCGTTACAAGCAATGTTGATGTTATCGTAGTTATATAGAAATTGCCAATCAATGTGTAGAAAATGATTATACAGTGCTGGAAAGTCCGCTTTAGAGAAATTAAACGGATTATTTGTAGTATTAGCAGGAAAATTTTCACCGCTTATTACTGAATTAAAAATTATAGACAATGCGGGATGATAAACATCTTCACGTATTAGTGGATCGCTATCATGAGTAACAGAACAATTAATATTAGAAATTACTAAGTCTAAAAGCCTATCGTTTACATTTAAAACTGAATTTTGTTGATTTAAATTTAAGGTATTAATAAAACTTAAAATAGATCTATGCTTGTTATCATTTATGGAGTTGTTTATAAAGTTTGGGACATTAAAATTACCTAAAAGTATAATATGTTGATAATTATAAGCCAGTGGCGGCTTGTCCATATGGACAATTGGTCAATGACCTCCCAAAAATGTTGACAATATATAAAAAAATATCAATTATTACGTGTTTTATTAAAATAGGTAATTTACTCGCAAAAGTCGCAAGTATAATAACTTAAAATTTATTGGCCGTCGTTCGTAATTCATCCTCTTCAACCTTGGGCTGGCGGTGCGAATTGTCCTCATTGAATTAGATCTACCCGGAAAAACTCAAAAAACGTGCAGCGCCCGAATAAACGCGAACGTCCGAAACAATAATCAACTTTGGGTCATGAGCCGGATCCCGCAGTTTTCGTCGACTTTGTATAGAGTGTACAACTACGCTCGATTTTTGATCCAATTTTCGCGTGTTTTAAATCAATTTAAGAATTTATGTTGATATGTTTTACTGTTGTTTACAGTCGAGATTTGTACTAGGAGGTATGTAGATAACAAATATGTGTAAGAAACCAAATTGAAATTTACATTTACACGCAATAACGTCAATTGAGTGAATTCCATTTTTAGAGAGCTTGTATCAGTGATTTCAGATGTTATAGATCTTCTAATTGCTAACAATGCACCACCACCTCACTGTTGACCAGTTATATCATATTGTCTTTCACATCTAAACGTATTATAGTTTTCCGATATAAATTCATTATTACCTATATTTGACGTTAAAGCCGTTTCAACCAATCCAATACAGTCATACTCGCATTCGCTAGATAACGCATAAAGTGTCTGTGTTTTGGAACGTAGACCAAGCACGTTTTGAAAATAACACTTAATACTTTTTGAAGTATTTTCTCACACTGTTTTAGTTTTTTAACTGACTAATAATACGTGGAGTTCCATGTATATATCTTATTGTTAAATTTACTTCGCCATTAGAGATTCTATCTGCCAGTTGAACACGCAAATTTTTGAGAAGGTCACGCAGCATAATCGTTTGGTCTGCGCTTATTGATAAGTAGCTATTTTGTTCTTTCAATTTATTCTTATTTTTCAAAATATTTATAACGTCAACAGGTGAAGTAAATATTACTTTTAATGGACGTGGTTTATCGCCATTGCGCTGGCAACCTAACCGAAAGCATTTGATATTATCACACTTAACGTCAGATAGTGACTTAATTACATCACCAACTTTGTGAAGATCTTGATCATTTTTCAATTTTGGGTCTGATAAGGTGCTTTCGTTCATATTAAAAATAATAAAATTAGAGGATCTTTTTTGACGATCCATCATTTCACTTATTATTTCATCCTTATCTACTAGGTTTGGTACAGGTGTGGTGAAGAAACTTTGTTTAAGTACTTCAATTTCTTTTTAATTCCATTATAAGCTGTTTAAATTGAGTGATTTCGGTGTCTTCGCTGATGCATTTACTGCATTTAAAAATTAGTAAACGTTTTTCTTTAGCGGTAATGCATTTAATCTCTTCACGCGATAGCTTTGAGCAAGTTGTGTGCACAAAAGATTTGTAAATATTACAGGTTATCTCTTTATCTGGATTTAAATCACTTTCACAAATTGCACATTTTGTTGACATTTTGAACTGGTTTTAGCACTTAATTATAATAAAAATACGAACTTGAGAAATATACGTGTGAACGCGGCCAAAACTAAGTTGTTGTAGGCCCACCATGGTCGTAGGAGGGTCAGACGGATGCGTGGAGAACGTAAAAATTCAACATTTTTTGTGGAACGCAACACAGCCCTCAAGGGGTTATGATATGGGGTGCAATATGTTAAAGTAGCAGATCACCCTTGGTCTTTGTTGACGGCAACCTTAACGCAGCTGGTTACATTGCTAATGTGCTACAACCAGTTGACCTTTCATATCTTCAGGGGCTGCAAAATCCCATTTTTCAGCAGGATAATGCACGCCCTCATACGGCAAAGGCAACAACACAATTTTTGGAAGAATCTAACATTGCTGTTCTTCCATGGCCTGCTCAATAGCCTGATTTGTCGCCAATTCAACATGTATGGGATATGATTGGTAAGCGACTGGGTAATTTACCGCACCCTCCAGATAATTTACACGATCTTCAGCAACGGATTCAAGAAGCTTAAGATGATATACTACACGCAGCTATAGATCACTTGATTGATAGCATGCCAAGCCGTGTAGATGAGTGCATTACAAATAATGGCGGAGCAAATCATTATTGAAAAAACTTTTTAAGCTTTTGTTCTTTTGTTTTAAATTTTAATCATCACTTTGTTTAATGAAAATAGACGTTTCCTGAAAATTTCATTAAAATTGTTCAACAACTTCTAGGTGTTGCAATTTTTTGGGAGTCAGTATACTTACTGTTACATAAGTTTTGTATCTAAGAAATAAAACAATATTAAAATTTTGTTCACTCGCTGATTGAAGTTTCAATTTAAGAAAGTATGAATCTTATTTATTTTGTTTTAATATCTTTAATTCGGTTTCCTATAAAATCACAAAATTAAAGCCACACATTTTATAATTTTCAAACTAATGGTTTTTGGTTATTGTTTGAATATACCTAAGGGTCTAGTTGGTTTTCTGCCCTTTCGGCGCTCCGTTTCTTTAGCAACTTTTCTTCTTTCATCGTACGCTTGATAACCGCTTTACTTACCTTTCCCTGGGGGTTATCATTCCGATTTTGGCGATTTAAGGTATCTAAATCATTCGTGACTATCCCAGCACCGTGTGCCAATGACACGTTTGTATTGACAACGCACGACTGTTTGCGTTTAAAGTCAGTTTACAATGATGCGACACTTCTAAGATAATAAAATAAAGTTTAGATCTTTGCGAGGACAACCCTTCATATTAAAGTATTTGTGTTAAATGGGTTGTACTGTATTTTAAGTATATTTCGCTCGGGTTAAGAAACACATATGGTTTCGTTTCCACGTCGCTGCAATATTTATTTCTTTTGTCCTTTGATATTTTTAAATTTGTCATGCTCTCAATTAAACTTGAAAAAATGATTATTTTGATAGTTTTTATTAAAGCTTCTTGTAGAAGTCTTAGTCACATTACGTCGTTTGCTTCGGGAACTCAATGAACTTTTTGTTTGTTCCATGACACAATCGTGTTGTTTTTTAATGTAAATTTCATATCTTATTTGGTCTACATCCTACTGTTAAATTCTGAGAACTGTTAACGTCTTAATTATTTGCAAGGTTTCTTGTTTATGTAAAAATTGAGAAAAGGTGATGCTTTCCCAAGTTTGTTTGTTTATATTTAAGGAATATGTCTGTAAGTTAGTCTAGAGTCGGTAAGCAGATTTGAAACTAGTGGTTACACTAACAACAAATACAAAAATGTAGCAGATCATAATTGTATTTTTTTATAACAATCACTAAATATTGAGCAATGTGCGCAAAGTGCTCCTTATGATAACGCGCGAGGAACAATTCAATTCGCGAAAAAAGTGATCTTTTGTTTGACAAAGTAAAGTCAAAACAACGCTTGCGGACACTTCAAATACCTCTTATACCTAATTGTAGAATTGCTATACCGCTCGAGGCATTTTTTTATTAATTCGGCGTAATAAACGGATCCTTTAAAAAAAATGTAGCGACTAATAAAGTATTGGATTCGCCAGAAAAAAACAAAGCAACTCTAAGTAAATTGATAGTTTACTTTAGAGATTTATTGTATATTGTGCGCATTTAAGAATAAGTCAAATTAAAATAGGACGTTCATGCGTTTTTTTGTTTGTAAGTTTTGTTGTTCAAATAAAACGAATTGAAAAGAACACTATTATTTAACAAAATTAAATAAATTTAAAACTTTTCCGCGTCTTGTTTTCAACACTTCATTCATCAACCTCTTTCTCCAAAAAACACTCTCATCTATCTTTTTTTTATTTTTAATTCATTATTTTCTTTTTCATCTTTCCACTAGTACGTTTTTCATTTTTTTCATTTCCACTTCTGAACCTTGTTATTATTATATAATCACTTTTTCTATCTATTACATATTTTAGTAAGTATTTCTTGAGTTATTAATTTCTCATATGTCATTGTATTTTCTTTCTGATATCTTTGATTATTTTTATCCCTCTTAACTATTTCGTCTTTAATATTTCTTTCTTTTTCTTTTAACCTGTCTACCTTCTCACTTACAAATCCTGCTTTTTATATATAACTTCCTGTCTTCATGCCCTAGTTTAATTCTTTTCTTTGTTACCTCTCATATTTGCATTCTTCTTTCTATTCCTTTTTTGTACTTTATTATCCTTTACATTTCCTGTATTTTTGTCTTTTTTTTAGTTTACATTATTTTCTAGTATGTAGCTTTGCGTCTCTTTTCCTAGTTTTAGTGTTCATTTTGGTACTTTACTTGAACCCTCTCTAATTCATCTCATTCCTTCCATCCCTATAACTCTGCTCCGAGCATCATGACACTTATGACCAGCTTTTAAAAATCCACTTTTTTTTCATACCATTTCCTTACATTATATCACCTAACTCCAATTATTATTTTTAGGAATGGGGTGAGTATCATGAAAAGACACTTTTGCACTGCAACCAGATTAGATCGATAGTGCCCCCTCTAGTTGGACTATATGTTTGACAAATTTGATCAAATCCCTCGTCGGGGTTTTAGTAGACCTTCTTCCGAGATGAAGATGTGTTTTAGTTGTTTACATCTTTTTAGGCACAGGGCTTTCACCTCTTCGCCACAGTACCTGCATGTATTATCATCTATTAGTCGCGTCATACCTGTAATCCTGTAATAGATGTGTCCTGTTAGTATACCACAGAGTAGTTTTAACTCTCTTTTGCGTAAGCTTACACTTCCTTCTTTCTCTTTTGATTAGGGTTAAGAAACTTCTTAGAATGTTTGAGACCTGGCAAATTACTACAGGTTTTGTTGACTTGTTTATAAGCTCAGTTGGTAATAACCCCTGGTAATTCCTCTGGCTAAAGCCGTACATAGGAGATAGCCATGTAAAAGTTTTGCTGCTCTTAGTTTTGTTTGCTGATTTGTTTCCTCATTACCTCTTATTTCCTCATGCCCTGACACCCACACAAGTTCAAATTTGTTTTTGTCCGCCAGTTGATTTAGGGCCTGATGGCACTCGTGTTACATATGTGATCTTAAGCTGTTACTTTATAGTGCTTTTAATGCCACTTGACTGTCCGACATAAAGCATATATATTGTTTGCATCGGTTTTGGTGAAAAAATGTTTTGCCACCATGTGAATGACGTGTACTTTTGCTAGAAAAATAGTGGCGACAGCACTGGGGACTCGTATCTTTTAAACCTCAGCTCAACCACTCCTGCTCCCACACTATTTTCTATTTTAGATCCGTCTGTGAACAATTTTTTGAGAAAATCCGGACACGCAGTCTGTGCCTCCAATTCAGTTTTACCTAGTAAGGAACCAAACATTGTACTTAGGGTTCGTCTGGTAGCTTACTACAGCCATATCCAATAAAGGAGATGACCTTTGTGGTTGTTTTCTTTAAATTGTTATACCTCATGGCTTCCTTCTTAATTACCACTGGTAGAGGATCCAGGTTAAGAAGGAACTCCATTGCGGTGGTAGGTGTAAATTTTATGGCACCTATGCTATGGTGAGAATACATGCACATTTACCAACTTTATTTGCGCGGTTCTTTGGTCAACTTTCCTCCACCAAACTGCGGACGCATAGAAGACTCCAGGTCTGATGACCTGGTTGTAAATCCAGTTACTTGCGCTGTCAGGTGATTCTCCCATGTTAATTTTGGTCCAGTGCCTTCTTAGAGGGGAATAGTGATTTTATTTAACTGGACACATACAATATTTAAATTTCTTTCTTTAGTAAAAGCTACAATTGTGGTTTTGTTTTGAATTATGTTAATGCCCTCTTTTAGACACCAATTGCGTGTTAAGTTAATGGAATTTTGCCTTCTCTCCTCAATAATAGAGTCATGCTTGCTCCCCACCGTTATAGTTATTTATCAACATAATCAAAAACATTATACCTCTTTCTACTCAGGTCTTTCAGTAGTTCATCCACTACCAGCGACCACAGTAATGGGGATATAATTCCTTCTTGTAGGTAGCTTTTGTAGTGTCTACCACATGGTTAGCGCTACCAATGCTGGTAGATACCTGTCTATCCATCAGCATGTTATTTATCCATTGAATAATAAATTCGTGAATCTCTCTATTCCTGAAAGACTGAGTCATAGAATTATAGGCGGCGTTGTCAAAAGTGTACTCTATGTCCATAAAGACTAATAAGGGTATTTTCTTTCACTCATGTGCTCCCTCTATGGTTTTTACAATTTCATATAAAACTGATATCATTGATTTGCCTTTCTGAGAGGAAAATTAGTGTTTATGAAGAGGTTTAAGTGATAGTACCTTCGTCCTGATACATTGGTCCTCTAGTTTCTTCACTGTTTTAAACATAAACGACAAGAAACTTATTGGACGGTATGACTTTGGATCATCTAAAGGTTTTACGCCCCCTTTATGTAGAAATATGACCTTTACTTTTCTCTATACTTGAGGAACATAGTCATATAACTAACTAGGTCTAAATATTTTGATCTGTGTTGCAAGTAGAATGCCCTGCTCTTGTTAAATGAGTGCCGGAAACACTCCATCAGGGCCAGGAACCTTGAGAGGCTTAAAGGTGTATACGAACTATTTAATCCTTTCAGGTGATGCAATTTTATTTACAAGAGGACAGTCCAACTTGAGACCTGCTCTACTCCTTATAAATCCATTGTACGCCCTTGTTTCTTTAGCTGCTATGTACCCTTATACAGTTTCCTGGAAGGTTAATGTTAGGGTGCCATCTTCAAGTTTAAGTGCACCTATATTTTTTTGACAACTTTTTGATAGAGTCTTCTGCACTCTGCTTATATAGTTATTTTATTAAGAGCTTCTCTTTGATTTACAAAGTTTCTTATTGAATTCAGTAAGAGCCTTAAGGTATTCTTCCCAGTGCTTAGTTTTCTTTGCTTTGTTAAACTGGCCGTGCTTTGCAATTTGCTTAGGTCATTGTTTCACCAGGATACTTTACTCTTAGTTTTTTTGGTTTTAAAGAAACAGTTTTCCTTAAAGGTTTTTTTTATAGCTTTCCAAATCGTTTATTGACCTTATTTTTGTTGGTACTTTCTTCATGCCCATCATGTAAATTATTTCTGTATCCTTCCCAATTGGTCTTGCTCGCAATCTTGTATATTTGATCGAAAAGAGCCACCTTCCCAGACACTTCTTAATCACTTAATAGGTTTAAACACCCCCGCCCCCCTTAGACACTAAGGTTAAATCAAGAATCTCCTGCCTCATAGAGTTTATAAAGGTTGGATGATTGCCATTGTTAGCCATATTAGTAGTAAATTAAGTAAGTACTCATAAAGGGACTCATTTCTACTATACTTCTCTTACAATCATATTTTCCTTTAACGCTATTTCTTTTATATGCCCTTCGTGTTTATTTCTACACTTATTTACATTTTGATTTTATCACCACCAATTTTTTTTCTTTCTTTTCTTGTTTATTTATGTTTTATTTACATTTGCCATAAGTTTCTTTTTCTGTAAATATCTCTTCATTACATTAATTACACCTATCCTTTTTATTTTCATTTTTAGTTAAGTTCATCATATCATCTTACTATGCAAACCAATCCCTCTTTGATATTTTTACACTTCTTTCTCAAAATCTCCAAAATAAATTTACTCAACGAACATCCCTGCCTAACAATATGTTTTGCGACACCTAGTGTCGACTCGTGTTAATGATCGTGTACGTAAATACATTTACATTATCTGTATCCCTGCCTAAATCTTGTCATTGTCCAAAATGCCTTACTTAAATTTCATCTCACTTTAGCGTTATTTTATGTTTTTTGTATATTTCTCTGATTGCTTCTAATAAATTTACATGTATACAGGGTGGCTCATTAGTGGGTGGAGAGTGGATATTTCGGAAAATATTGAAGTTAGAAAAAACGATTGTAATAAAATTTGTGTAAATCAATGAGCTGCACATTTTAAAATTATTTTTGTTTATACAGGGTATTCCATAAAAGTGCGACATACCAGAGCTATGTTTTTTAAATGGAACTACCCATTTTTATTACAAATTTGAATTTTTGGGAAATTCTAATGTAACTTTATGCATTATACATAGTGTTTAAAATTAAAGATTTTTGCATTACTGCACTTTTCCGGAAAAATTGATGTTTCGAAAAATTAAATAACTCAGTTATCCTGGAATTTATCCAACTGCAATTTTGTAGCTTTAATATGCATTACATGTGCTAACTAAAGTTAGTTGTTCACTTTTCTAACCTTGCTAAGTTTTGTTCAATTATATAAATTGAACTTCTTAAATTCATAACAAGGGACCATGTTCGTTGATGATAATAACAGCTATTGAAACAGGTGTCCAAATATAGTTTTTGGTGCAGTTTTTGGTGTTTTCCTTTTGTTACACATGACGCTGCAGTTTAAAGTTTCATTCCTTTGATTCCTAAATGCATAGATAACTTTACTTTATCAAATGGCACTATTTAATTTTTTATGTGCCGTTGAACGTGGAATTTCATAAGCTTTCTAATGATAAAGTTGTAGGTATCTCACTTTTACAGAGATTTACGGATTTTTGAGTAAGAGTTAAATTCCTACAATCCAATGATGTTTCTCAAGTGATTAAAGTTTATCTTTTTAAAGATAAACAGATGCGTAATAAGAATTGAAATATGACCGGCAATTAATCATAAAAAAATGTATGCCTAAAAGGTACCAAAGGTTCGGAAATCATAATCAGACGGTACCACAAAACAAAACGAAAGTCAACATTAAGGCAATATATTTTCCTGGCGGTGAGTCAACTCTCAAAACGATCGAATATCTTGCTGTAGTCTGATCTCTGGTGGAGATATAGTTCATGGATATAATGTTCAAATCTATTGAAAATGGTGTTAATTAAAATTCCGATTTTAAATAATGTTCACATAAAGATACTATA
>JALBCR010004168.1:0-19063 GCA_030710515.1 Abscondita cerata
TACGAGGATATATTGAAAAATTCTTAGCCTACTATAGAACCAAACAAAATTTCAATGTCAAAATATTTTATTACTCAACATATTCTCCTCTTAATTGGATACATTTATTACAGCGAACCTGCAACGTCTCTAGACCTTTCAAAAAATGTTTCTTCTTGCTCTGCAAACCAGACCTCCACAGCTTCTATTACCTCCTTGTTGGAAGAAAATGTACGACCTTTTAAACTTTTTTCAGTTGAGGAAAGAGGTGATAGTCGGACGGAGCCAAATCGGGTGAATAAGGGGGTGTTCTAGTAATTCAAACCCTAAATCACGAATTTTTGCATGGCAACATGAGATTTGTGTGCAGGGGCGTTGTCCTGCAAAAACAAAACACCTTTGGATAGCTTTCCGCGTCTTTCTCTTTAATATTTTCCGTAGAGTGGTCAGTAATGTCGAATAGTAATCTCCAGTTATTGTTCTACCCTTATCCAAAAATCAATCATGATTACTCCATGGCAATCCCAAAAACTGAAGCAAGAACTTTTCCAGCAGATTTTGGACACGAAACTTCTTAGGTCTTGGAGAACCAGAGTGTCGCCATTCCATCGATTGTTGCTTTGTTTCTGGATCGTAGAAATGTACCCAAGTCTCATCCATAGTAACAATTCGGTTTAAGAAGTCTACATCGTTTTCAAATCGAGCACAGATCGAACGCGATGCTTCTACCCTTGCACGCTTTTGGTCAACATTCAAACATTTGGGGATCCATTTTGCAGCATTTTTCTCATGTCCAAATTGACGTGAACCATATGATGAACGCGTTCGTATGAAATATTCAGTGCTTCAGATATCCGTTTTAGCCCAATTCGACGGTCTGATAAAATCATGTCATGAACTGCATCGATATTTTCGGGGACTGACACAGAAACTGGCCTTCCCGATCGGTCATCATCTTCAATGGAAAATTTACCTCTTTTGAAGCTTGCATTCCAATTTTGACGGTCGCATACGAAGGACATTGATCCCAAGGGTATTAAGCATATCTTCGTAAATCTGCTTACCTCTTAACCCTTTTAAATACAGGTACTTGATGATGGCTCGATACTCCAATTTTTCGATTTTCACAATTTCGGTGGACATCTTTTTCATTTAATTTATTGCGTGACTCTGGTTTATTTTTGACGTCAAACTTTACACTGACACTTCTAATAAGTTATTGTTCGTTGCTATGGTAACGCAATATTTTGTTTATGCAAGGAACTGGTCTAGGCTAACTAGATATCAATACATCCTCGTAGCATTTCATCAAAATTTGACATGGTCACTTTAAGATTTCTTTCGGCAGGAGAAACTTTTTAACAGTTTGTCGTAAGTTCAAGAATTGCAGCTTGCATAATTTCAAGTTTGTTCCGGAGGTATTAACAGCTATTTATCAGGTTTTACAACCACTATATTTATTTGTATTTTAATGGTATTTATTAAATATAATGGAAAATTTTGTGTTTGCCTGAAAAAGTGACGACTGAAACTAATTGCTGATCGGTTTTTAATGTGAAACATTCCTAATGCTGTTTTGAGGTATCGATGGCAAACATGTGGCTTTTAAGCCTCCTAGAAGTGCAGGCTTCAATTATTATAACTATAAAGGCACCCATAGTATTGTTTTACTGGCAATTGTAGATGACAACTAGAAACTTTATATATTGATGTAGGTACAAATGGGAGAGTAGAATGATTATAGAGAATACTTTCGGAATTATAACCCAAAAGCTTAGAATTCTTTTGAGACCATTAGTTTGTCACGTGACAAACTGGGTTTGATTACGCAAGCATGTTGCGTTTTGCATAATTTTATCAAGACGGAAAATCAAAATTACATATTGAATATGACAGATGATATACAATTAAGCGATTGACCATAGAATTATGGCTTTTATTAACTTAAAGAAATAAACATCGAAAACAATAAATATAATAACGGAGTATTGTCAAACATTGACAAACGTCATGACCCTAGTTGACGTAAGTGCTAGTCAACCATAAAGTCTAACACTCTCGTATATCACCTCATTCTTCCCCTGTATATCTTTCATCTTCCACTACAAAGTCCTTGAAGTGGAATAGCACGGGACGGTCTTCCGTAGGTGGTCCAGGTGTCAGACCGAGATCCTCCAAGTCTAGGTTGCTGTTGTGCTTTGTCTGTCTGTGAGGTTTGAGGCTGAGACTCGGGTAGTGATTCAATATTTTGTGGCTTATGCTCATCTAGTATCTCTTCGATAATGTTTGGAAAAAAGCTAGCTGCCTATTTGATACTGTTGATGTGCCTCCGTCTGCCCGTCTTATTAAAGAATAATAGGAATTGCTTTCGATCAGTTCTGCTTCCTCAACTAGGGGTCTGACTTTGGTGACAACGCTTTTTCTTCACTAGAGTGGTCCTGGATTCGACAATCATGATGGTCGAGAGTCGCCGTTGGGTGATCTTCGGGGATACGAAAATAGTTTCTCATGAGGCGTGGCATTGATCGATGTACACAACAGTGAACGGACACAATTTAAGGCGTCCTTAAGTACTGTCTCCCATTTTTCTGTGGTAATGATAAAGTCAAGCGTTCTTTGGAATGCTGCTACGCCATTGGTCACACCAAATGGGATTCTCGTGAATTGATATAATTTGGCACAGGCTTTGAAGGCCGTATAGATTTTCTCGTTTTCTAGTATAGGTACTTGATGGTACGCCGATTTCAAGTCAATTTGGTTAAAAAATTTGTATTTAAACACTTTTGATGCGACGGTTTCTATCTTCGGTAAGGGGAATGCATCCAGTTCTGTAAATTTATTGATAGTCAAAAATCTTTTTATTCAATAAATAATATTACCGGTTTCGATAGCACGTGCTATCATTTTCGAGTATTAAAAATTAACTAAAACTAAGACATTGTAGTCTATCTAAAAATAATAACAATTATTTCAATAATGAAGGAGGGCAAACCAACTATGACTCACCAAATAAAATAATCATCTGTTATTATTTTTAGATTGCAATCTAATGTCTTAGTTTTAGTTAATTTTTAATACTTAAAAAATGATAGCAGTCTCTACTCCACGTCTTCAAGCAGTCTCGATATTTCTTATCTAATGAAATTCTCGTCTTCCTCCTATATCGTCGGCTATTCACAGCGATTGGTCGAATCCCAGGCAATAAATTGTTGAAAACGGATGCCGGTGGGACAGACGCTTGCATCACGCAGCAAACTTGTAACGGTGCATTCGGACCTCCCAATTCGAATTCAATATGGGGAATCGTTCTTTAGGGATATCATGGCTAACGATCACGTCAGCGCAGAGGTTGTCTATGATGAGGAGAGGTATTTGCTTATAGTTGTGTTTGTTAATAAAGATAGTGGAGAAACAAATACCTTCGACAGGTATTGATTAAGTGAGGCAAATTTACAGATTGTTTTGAACATGGTTTTTTGACGCACATTTTATCAGGCGTGCAATTTTGCCTCCCAATGAAGCTGACCGAGCTTCAGGTGTCAATGAGAGCGTCAGCTTTGTATCCGATAACTGTGATTTGAACCGTGGCACCTTTCAGGCTGAGAGGTGAAGCAGCGGATATGGCTCCACGAGTGAGAAGGTCCGTCTTCTCTAGGGTTGAAGCGGGTCATCAGTTGAGATGGAGTTCTGGGGCCGTTGCAGAAACTTATGTTGAAGATTCCCTTAAAAAGAAAAATTGATATAGCCAACATGTTCGAAGAGCACTTGCATTAAGACATGAATGCCGTCGATGTTCGCGCGTTGATGTCATCAACATACTTTTATTCCAACACGTATAAACTTGTATGTCAGTGGCGTGCGTTTGTATTGTAAAAAGATTCGCAAATTAAAAAACGTAGACCACGAAGGAAATGGGTTAAGGATTGGCTATTGAAGCGGAATCAATATTCTCACGTCAATTTACTAGAGCTACGATTAGAACCTGACGATTGGCGAAACTATCTCCGAATGGACGAAGCCAGTTATGTACAAATTCTTCAGTTGGTGACACCATTAATTGAAAAACAAAATACCTGCCATATCGGTACATGAAAAGACTATCGGCCACATTGCGATATTTAGCAACAGGAAGAAGTTACGAAGACTTGAAATTTTCTACTATGATTTTGCCTCAATCATTGTGCAATTACAAATTCCTAAAAAAAACATTATTTCGATAAGTAGCTACAATATAAAACAAAAATTAATAAATTATAAATTAAAACTTAAATGTTATCTTCAGTTAGAGGGTTAAAATCTCCAAAAAGTTGAGCTTTGGAGGATCTCTCGTTAATTTGTTGAGACTGGTTTTCAAGACCCTGTGGTTGAAGTGACGTAGTTTGTAAGAAATAATCTGGATTTCTGTTCTGTGATAGATTTGAACTGAATGAATAATTTTTGTTGTTGGTGTTGGTGCGTGGTATATTGAGCTAAACTGTAATTATGTTGGTAATCAAAAGCGTCATTGTTTTGAAAATTGTTTACATTCCTTGAGTCATTGGCTAATCAAATAATTCTAAGTATTTTTGTGACATTACCCATCTCAGCTTTAAACAGTAGGTCATTTATAACTCTCTCTGTGTATAATCGAATTTCCTTTGGGAGTATTTTAAATTTTGCTGCTACATTTTTCTATAAATGGTAAATTGATCGTCATTGTCGGAACATAAACGTAGTCTTTCTCCTACTAGAGCCAACACCTGTCTGCTTTTTTCTCGTCAAATTTTGACTTGCGTTTCTTTTTTTTTTTTTTATCTATATTGGTAGCTGATGAACATTGCGCCCTAACATTTCAATAAACTGTGTTTACTCTTACTTCACGACTGCTACATGGTCTAGATATTGATGGACTTTGTATTGAGGTAGGATCACTCGAGACTTTCGGTTACATCATCACCAGTTTCCTGCAAAAAATATAATAGTACTTTTTGTTTCAATTTCCAACTACTGAGAGTGAATGGAAAAATATTGCAGACGACTTTGAGAAGAGATGTAATTTTCCGAACTGTTTGGGGGCGATAGATGGAAAACATGTCATATACCAAAACTATAAAGAGAGCACACACTCTAGTAATTTTGGCGGTGGTTAACGCAAATTACGAATTTATTATGTGTGATTTTGGTATTAATGGGCGTATATCTGACGGTGGAGTTATTGAGTACAGTAATTTTACCGAAAACTTAGAGATAGTAAACTCTCCATACCCCTCGAAGAAGTGTAGAAGCACTACCTTTTGTTTTCATTCGTGATGAAGCATTTGCTCTTCGTTCTGATTTCCTAAAACCATTTAGTCAGACAGAATTAGATCATGATAAAAGATATTTAATCATCGTTATCAAGGGCAAGATATAGAGTCGAAAATACTTTCGGTATACTTTCTGCTCGCTTTACAATATTTCAAACAGCTATATCTATTAATTTAAACGCAATTGATAAAGTTGTAATGGCGTCTTGTGTTTTGCATAACTTTTGAGAAGAAGATATGCAACTGAGTATGCACCTGACAACAACCTATATAAGGAGAATCTTGAAGATGGTACTATAGAATTAGGTTTGCAAGCAAATCATATGATCAACCTGCAACGGGGTTACAATAGAAGAGCAAAAGGGATGCCCAGGAAGTCAGACTGTTATTTGTCAAGTATTTTAATAATGAAGGCGCCGTAGCTTGGCAGGAAAAAAAATGATTCGTTGATTTTTAATATTATTTAAATGAACTTTTGTAATAAATGTGTTAAAATTTCTTGTACAATATCTAAAAATCTAAGTATGTACTTATATAAAAAAGAATTGATTCATTTTCTTGGACAAACTCTTGAAATGATGCTTTTCATTATATTCTTTCAGTTGTTTTAAAAAATCGGGTCTACAATTTATCACTAACCTGTTAAAACCGCATAACATAAAAAACTAAGTTTTGGCTTACCGGTTGATTACAGAGTGTAGGTACGATAAGTAGAAATTTTATAAAGTAAAATTTCAAGAGAGTTAAACTTCAAATATTACAATATTTTTACCAACAGTATGTTTTCCTCCAAAATAAATAATTTTAACCTTTCCTCCAGTTCTAAGTCTTCTTCATTCTCTATTTCTGAATGAAGGCTGGCATTGTCACTTTCGTTTTCAACATCTTGAATGTTACTAACGGACTGTCTAGGGATTTCTCGATCTTTTACAAGTAGGAGTAGATCGTAGTACCATAAATGTGGTACATACACATTATCTGCTCCGGCACACACTCGTCTCTCTTATTTTTTTTTGCATTAAAACTGTAAGCCTAATTTTTTTATTTCGATCCATATATTCTTTTTGATTTTATTTTCCACAAACATGGATAAGACTCGTATAATTCAATAAACTCCGTGAGATTTTTTTTTGAAAAATTTCTCAAATCTGCCATTTTACAAAATAAACTTTAGAAAATTGTCACGTCACTGACAAGTTTTATTAAACTGTGAAAGTTATTGTCTACACATTAACATACATGTACAAGTCCGTGCAAGCATAAATTCAATCGTTCACTGTAAACAAGTGCGTCGGTTTTTTGGGAAAGATTTGCCACACACTGGCGAACTTCACCGCGCGTATATCGACGTGCGTTCATGTTCTTAATGCATGTGCGAGTGTCTGTAGGTCCTTAAGAGGTTATCATCTGTAGAAGAACCTTCCAATCTCGCAAATGTAAATGTTGAAATTGAGAATAACCAATCAACGTCAAGTCTTGGTACAAGTTTGTTTTCTAGCCTGCAAAATTGCTCTATTAATGTTAACATTTACAGCAACTGTACTATTAAAAAAACAAGCTACTTAAGGTTTTGATCATTTATAATACAATAATTAATAGACACTATGCTTTCGGATGTTTTATTTAAATGTAACATGCACATGCATTGAACCAAACAAACTTAGTTTTTGAAATTGGTTGTATGTTAAGTTCTAGGAAATGTCGGAAAAACCATGTTGAAAAAGGCCAAGTTAGGAAAGTTGGAAAATCACAGAATAAACTGAAAATTTATATCAGATTTTATTTTGTGGTTAGGTACGAGATGCTTCAAATGCTAAACGTTGTTGTACAGGTAATATCTCAGCTTATAAAAATAGTTGATACGTGTTCGCACTGCAGAATTGCATTAGTTGATTACCGATTACCTGAGTGACAAATAGGACTTACAATGCAGAGGTACAGATCATAATAATGTCAAAATTTCGAAAGAAACCGTTAGATGGCGTTGGAAAATTAAAAATTAATTATTTAAATTATTTTACAACTTATTGCATTAAATATTAATAGATATTATTCTCCTAAATATCGACTTGATAGATTTCCAGTTACGCTTCATGTTTACCTTTTTAAAGGGTTAAAAACGTGATTATTTGGTTTACCACATAGGGTGTGGGTAAAATGCAAATCTCACAGACGTCGTAAACATCGACTTACCTTTGACGGAGACAATGCATGTATGCACGGTTTACATATCAGGAGGCTAAAATTAAATTTACAGAATACACTTGTTTTACAAAAAACAGAACACTAGTCAATCGGACTAAAAAACAATGCTATATCGCAATTCTGAACTTGGACTTAAAATCGAACGGAAAATAGAACGGCCTGCATATATTATTCGAGGAACCTCAAACGGAAATGGAATGCAATTTTCTGATTTACATCATACAAATTCAAAAAGAGAAAGAAAGAAAAACACTTGTCATATTCCAATACTGATTATTATTTTTAGTTTTAGAAAAACGTGACTAGGCTAGTTTTGACGTTTGTAATATAAAAACGTCATCTTTAGACTCTAGGTCAATGATAAAAAATTTTTAAAAATTATTAACACACACACAAAAATTATATTAAATTAATATAAACAATCTTAAATAAAAATTCACTATACTCAATATACTATTGGCGCGGAGTAATAAACCTGTCAGAATTATCGAATCTCCCGTATTGCAGTGGCGTAGGTACCTGATACGTTTGGAAAATCATATTTTTAGTAGGTAAATATATTATAATAGTTAAAATCTACCTTGATATGAATTATTATGTGGTTTCTTTTATTGTTTCAATCCTTACTTTGTGGAATCTATTTTTCATAGTAAATAATTTAATTCAGCAATATTCCACCGTTTAATAAGATATAAATAGATACAAAACTTTTGTAAAACACAGTATTTGAATATAAAATTAAACTCTAAAATCGATAAATGACAAATGTGTCGTTTCTCAATTTGTCTATTTTAAATTTTAATTTTATATAGGTACGTATACTGAGTTTTACAAAAGTTATGAATCTATTTGTATCTTATTAAACTGTGGAATATTTAAAAAAATTATTTACTATTATGTGGTTTGTTTCTTATTATTACAATTAAGAATCGATATAGCTAAATAAAGTAATTTTAAAACAATTATTCTTTAGCGTCAAAATGTGTGTTGGATTATCTATCATCAGGTAAAGTGGGGTCGTTAGCGCAGTCATTACGGCAGACGGGTTGTAATTTCTGCGAAAGATTACAGATAATTAGTTGTTTGACCGAAGGGCTTCGTATACTTTCTAAATGAAAAATATGTTTAGTTTGTTATTAGCAATGAATCGGCTTGTTTGTTTGTTTGTGTGTTAGTGCAAATAATTTTGAAATGGAAAACTTTTCACCAGCAAAACGTGTTAAAAGTGGTGCGTTATCTGCTAATGAAAAATTATAATTTTAAATGTGCATGACGCTGTTCGATGTCAACACCCTGCAAAAGTGTCGATGATATTGTAGGATTATGTTCTGCAATGACGGGAATATCAAAATCCACCATTTATAAACTAGTGAGGGAAAGAAAAATTTGGGACAAGTGCTTCACCCACTTCCATCTCCTGGTCGGCGCCCGATGGAATTAGATGATGCAATGAGGAATTCTGTCCGTAGAAAGGTTCACTCGTTCTACTTACGGAAAGAGATTCCTACAATCGATAAGATTTTACTAGCAGTAAATGAGGATGAAAATCTACCCCAAATGAGTCGTAGAACACTGTGGAAACTTCTTCGCAAGTTGAAGTTTACTTGGGAGAAGATAAATAGAAGATCCGTTTTAATTGAAAAACAAGAGATTATTACATGGAGGAGAAATTATCTTCGGGAAATAAGAAAATATAGGCGTGAAGGCAGGCGTATATTCTATTTGGATGAAACCTGATCAATGCAGGACATACCGTAAAAACATGGCATGATAATACCGTTACGAGTGCTCGACAAGGATTTATAGAAGGGCTATCGACAGGATTTCGACCGCCTTCTGGGAAAGGAACACGGTTAATTATTACTCATATTGGCAATGAAGATGGCTTTGTAGATGGTGGTTTGTTAGAATTCGAATCAAAGAAAACTGGCGACTACCACGAAGACATGAATGCTAATGTGTTTGAAGAATATTTTGAGCAGATGCTAGATTTGATACCCCAAGGATCTATAATAGTTATGGACAACGCCAGCTACCACTCACGAAGATACGAAAATTTACCTACCAGCGCTTGGAGGAAAGCAGAAATTATAGATTGGTTATCTGTTAAGAATATAACTTTTGAGGATGACATGGTGAAAAGAGAATTATTGGATATTGTTAAAGTTCATAAGAATAAGTATATACGTCATGTTATTGACGAAATGGCAAAGAATCGGGGCATTGAAGTACTGCGTTTACCACCTTACCATTGTGAGCTGAATCCTATAGAGTTGGTTTGGGCTCAAGTAAAGGTGACGTCGCTCGTAACAATACCACTTTTAAACTCGACGACGTGAAAAACTTCTGAAAATGCATTAAACAAAGTAACACCTGAAAGATGGAAGAACTGTGTATCTCATGTCGTTAAGGAAGAAGACAAATGTTGGCAACTGGATAATTTAGTAGAGATAACATTGGAGCCAATTATTATATCAGTAAACACACAAGACAGCGATTCTGATTCCGAAATGGAAATTTCAGACGAGGAAGAAAGTTAAATGACCAAGCGTAATGTGCCTGAAACAGTGTTCTACTCTCTAAACACCATTTATTGTAACCATGAGTGAGTATTGTCAGTTATTTTTAAATATACCTATTTTACCTACTAATGTCTTGTTATTTAAATGAACATTTTTATGCCTGTTACTTTTATCTATTCATTTTGATAAGTTTCCATGACAACCACATAATTTTATAATTGAGCCAAATTTACTTTTTGATGCCTAAAAATCGGTCCCCGCAAATTAATTGTAATTGTAATAAATGTACTGACGATATCTGCATTACTATTTTATTTTATATTTATGTCATATATTATTTATATGTTATTTATTTTATTTGTATAGTAGATCACATTACAAATTTTACTCTTACGTATTATATACCATTATTTTTGTATCTTGGTATAATACCCACATCTACGGCTATGATTCTCGTTTCGTCAGTACCTGGGCTGATGGCAACGTGTTTACACAGATTAAACTATTGTTCTCAGACCCTAGATGGGTCGATATGCTGCAAGAGCGGCACAATGATCGTATTTTGGTTAGAATTTATTGGTTTTTACTTAACCGTAGAAGTACCGCTTTCACAAGAAAATAAAGAATTATTTCAAGCAATTATGATTTATTACTCCGCGCCAATAGTATACAGACTTTAAGAACATATTTGCCAAATTTTGCAATTAATTAAATGTGTGTTTGTTAATAAATTTAAAAATCTCTTAATCATTGACCTAGAGTCTGAAGATGACGTTTTGATATTACAACGTCGAAAATAGCATAATCACGTGTTTCTAAAATAAAAAATAATAATCAGTATTGGAATATGACGAGTGCTTTCCTTTCTTTCTCTTTTTAATTTATTAAAGTCCAATACTTTGAGATATGGATCTCCACTGTTTATAAAATACATTATACAAGTTTGGTCTCGAAACAAAATCGAACGAGAATCTAGACGAAAAAGTTATAATGTAATTCAAGCTTTTAGCCCGTAAATTGCAAAATAAAAATAAATTAAGGGATCAATGTTGAAAACCAAGTCTAGGAAGAACTTAGTGATGATTTTCACATAATAGGATATTCTTATGCTTAATCATTTTTTGAACGGTTTTTGACAAGGGATTGGTGAAATGTTATTTGTTTTGTCTTTTACTCACAAAAAATTTTGTTGATATTGGCTTTGAAACCTAAAGCTGAAACGTTAATCAGAAGGCAATGGAATTTATTATAAGTTTGGTATTGTTAAAAGTCTTTAAAGATCTTGCAACATGATGACACAAAAAAGCTATGCAGCCGCACGTAATATCTACACATTCCAACTAATTATTTCCTTAGCGTGAAGGTAGACAATTTTACATTACTCAATAAATAAATGTAAATTATCTAAAAATAGGTAAGTCGCTAACCAAATGATTTATGCATTTTCTTAGTCATGAATTCTGCAACGTGTTTTGCAAGCATTTGATATCTTCGCCGATAAAGGCCAAGAGTTTTCTGGAAGTGGCGCATTCATGCATACATGTTAATGTTTCATGTTATTCCATGCACGCTTGTCTCAGTACAACAATTAAATATATTAAAGCGTTGGCACTTTTCCCACTTAAATAACGGTATAAATGAACAATACGAAGTCGAAAATCCTCCGGGGCAAAACAAGATTTCATTGCCGTATTTGTAGTCATCAATATATGCCAATAAAATTTTTATAACGACCGTTCGCCCTAAAACACTTTCCACATATTAGATCTCTCGTATTTTAAATCACTTCTGTAGATCGCAACAACGTTCTTCCATATTTGCCCAATGGATACAAAACGTTGATGGCTACGGTGGAATAATGGAGACAGGGTACAGAAGGCTTCTTTCCTGGCACGTCGCGAGCCTTTTAACTAAGCCGACGACAAACGCGTGATCCACGGCTGTAATGTTAGATTTGATATCATTTATATGCATGCAAGATATTAAATGCTTGCTCTTAAGAAATATCATACTATAGAAATTACTTTTTTTCCCAAACGAGAAATTACACTCGAGTTCTTTTAGTAAAATAACATTTTTTGTAATTGCGTGTAATATAACTGTAAAAACTGAGACGCAGAAGTTTGTATTTATTATTTAAAGCTCAATAAGACACATTCGTAATGCCTCGCGCTAATTTTTAAAGAAAAATGAAGAAACGATTGAATCGTCAAAATAATATTTTTTACTTCGTTTAGAAATAATAACTATAGATACTTATAGTTAACTATTTATTAACTATTTTATTAATACTTTCTAACCAAACAGTGACGCTTTCCAAAAACTAGAAAATAGATTTTCTGAGGTACTTAAAGACTTTTCTTGTAAACCCCGTAATTATTTTTGCATTTGCACGTCAAAAGCTGTTTTTCATTCAAAATAAGAGAATTAATTTGAACAGGACGTTGTGCGTATTAAATAAAATCAGTAAAAAAAATACATTAAACACAGAGATACCATTTTTAGTACCATATTATACATCTGAGCTACCCTCAAGCGTATATAATGCAAATCAAATTTTTTTTTACTAAATAATTTTTTTGTCTGCCATTAATAGATTTAAAACGATTTCTTATACAATTAATTTACCCAAACTTTTATATTGATAATAATGCAGTTATTATTGATTTTATAAATATTTTATATAACACTAAAAACCTTCTTCCTTATTTGTTTAATTAATACTATTAATTAGACGTTTTGGTTAAATTAATTTAGATACCTCAGTAACATTATAATTTAATTCTCTGAAGGTTTGGTTTTCTATAAATATTAAGAATAATCTACAAATTAGTTTCTAACAACATTAAAAACGAGTTATTTGTGTTTAAATTTTTGATTAACATCTCTATTTAAAACTTTATTTTTAAAATTATTTGATATTTTCATTTTATTCAGTTTCACCATAAATTCTAATGTCCTCGTCAATCATTTCTGAACACGGTGTATAATTAATAAAAATAGAATTTTCGGATAGAAATCATGAAAGAAAAAAATAAATTCAAACAATTGAGATATTGATCTTAATTAGTAATTAAAAGATTAATTTAAATTATGTCTCTAACAAAACGTTATTGCTTAAGAAAAGTAGGCTGAAAATGGCATTCAATTTATTATCAAATACTTCCTTAACTTTTCCTTAAAATTGGATCTTAATGCCAAATCTATAATTGTTTTTAGATATGCAGTTATTATTAAAAGTTAATTAACGGACGTGTCCAAATGTTTCCTCATTTACACCAACAAAATTACCTGGAGTAAAGACAACAAAAGGCAACGCCCTAAAAAATCGTATAAAGCCCTTCAACCCCACATTATCTTTATGTTAACATTAGTGATAATTCAACACGGAAAAAACTATACAGTAGCTTAAGTTCAAGGTATGTTAATCACTCGTTTTGTGTTCTTCCTAGAAGACAGTCCATTATTTGTTAGGTAATTTAAAACGGCGGTGCTTGTAATTTGCTTAATGGCGTGTGTAAATTTTATTTCTTTCTCGTTATATAGCGTGCATAACGTCAAAATATTTTAAACTAAGAAAATGCACAGTATTTTTACTATTTTTTTAAATTATTACTGCGCCATTCACATAAACTTCTGAAAGTCATTAATTTTTTAGCTCGATAGTGGGTAAAAACTAAGAATGTTATCAAAAAATTGCTGACATTTAATCGACTTACTTGCTTACAAAGTGCTTTGTATTTAAATTTTTTACATCATAGCGTGGTTTTAAATATGAATTATTACGACGATTCCTTTTTGCGCTCTTAAACAATAAAAATTCGATCTAGTTTTAATACGACAAGGATGTTTCATATACTTAGAATTCTACGAAATATTCGTTTACTTCTATGAAATTAACTCACAATTAACTACTGTGAGGTATCTCATATCTTATTGTTACACATTATTTTATATTTAATAAAAATGAAAAATGTACATTTAAAATAAACGAATATTTTTATCGCCCCACTCCTGTCACAATAGTTAACTTCACTTTCCAATACCCTTTCTGAAAAAACAGTAAAAAATGTTCTAGTCTTATTCTAAATTCCTCAGATGTGTATGTATTGCAGGAGACAGAATTGATGTGAAACAGCCACATATAACACAGTATACAGATAATTTACAGAAGAAAGACAAAAAATCATATCAGAAAAATATATGTATTAGAGGGAAGAAATAAGGCGACAATGACGTAAATCATAATTCCATTATAAATTAAAAGTCGAGGTTGAAGAATAAAAGTCCTTAGGATAGGCAACCAACATAAGGTAGAGGCCCAAATATCGCCGTTCCAATATCGCATAGCCAGTAATTCTTTAAACAGTGCCATCACGCTGTGACTAATCTAGGCAAAGAGCCCGCTTCGCCAACAGTCATCTGTGAGACATTGGCGTTTTGTGCACTACTGTTTTTATTATATTCTTGCGTGGTGAGTTATGAAACGTCTCATAATGACTATAACATTACTCTGAAATTATAACTTTTACTTATTGATCAATATGTTTCAAATAGGACATATAACTAACTATAGTTTGACATGTTTTGTATGGAATTTATGCAGCCGAAGTATGGCTCCATGTTTAGTTAATGTTTGTTCTAAAATCGCCTCGCTGTTCCTATTATCGCCAACAGGCGATATTTGCCAATAATAATTTATTTCTATTTTCTTGACAGATGGCGGTGCAGCAAAAACCTGGGACAAGTTAAAATGAAACAAGCAGTAATATCTGTAAAAACAGAAATGGGTCTATTAAAGGCTTCCAAGATTCTTCAAGTTCCCAGATCTACACTTAAAGACTATGTGAAAAACCGGTTGAAGAACTTAAAAACAGTTGGATATGTCTTTAGGCGTAAAACTGTTCTTTCCCTGAACTTGAGGCTGAATTAGTAGAATATTGTTTACAATGGAAAAATCTTATTATGTCTTGCAATAAAGATATATAAAACATTGAACAAAACACTTTACGAAACAATATCCGCTATCCATTTTCTGTTGACAAGCAGCAGGAAGAAAGTGCTCCGCTTGTTTTCCAAAAGACACACTATTTTGTCAATAAGGAGACCACAACCTTTGTCTTTAGCCAGAATTAGAAGGTTCTCTCGTGAATATGTTGACAATTTATTCACTATCTTGAAACCTGAGCTAGAACGTATTAATTATTCTGCTGCGCGGTTGTTCAATGTAGACAAACTGGCGTAACAACAGTACAGCACAAGTGTATGAAGATAGTTTCTCTTAAAGGTAAACAGAAATTCATAAATTATTATCTGCTGAGAGAGAGGTCGTCTTGTAACAATTGTCGCTTGTATGTCCGCCTCTTAAACTTTTATTCCACCGATGCTAGTGTTCCCGAAGAAGAATAAGCCCGAATTGAACGAAGCTCCACCAGGAAGTATAGCTGGATGTCACATTTCCGGCTGAATTCAGTCGGATCTATTTGCTAGATGGATGGCTCATTTCATTTCTCATGTGAAACCATCAAAAGAGGAACCTGTAGTGTTGATAATAGATGGCCACTCTACGCATACTCGTAACATTGAAGTCATAGACTTTGCTCGTCACAATGGTGTTTCTATAGTGTGTCTTCCACCGTTCCTCTGATCGAATGCAACCTTTGGACAAGACATTTATGAAAACCTTTAAAACTTACTACGCCCAAGAAATTGAAAACTGGCTAGCATCTCACCCGTTTCAGGCAATCACTGTCTACAAATTGGAGTTAGTTGGAAAGGCCTACACTAAAACTGCAACAATGCATGTGGCTATAAAAGCTTTGAAGTCACCGGAATATTGCCTTTTGACCCTGCAATCTTCATAGAAGCCGATTTCTTGGAACATGAACAAGCGGTTTCAGAAGACACAACAACATCAACAGAAACTCCCGGGTTCAACAGTCTTCACTACCTCAGTCACCTGCAACGTCTTACAAAACGGTTCCACAAACCATCTTATCACAGAGATATTCAGCCTGTGCCTGTTTAAAACTACCGTTTTCATCAACAAACCGAAAGCGTGGATCAGCTGTCCTTATTAGTGGATCGCCATATAAAGATGCTTATGGTTGATTCACTATCAAAAAAAAAGGTTAAACCTTTGAACTTTGATAAAACAACTTCTAAGAAAGTGGAAAGAAACCTTCTAAGCAAAGTAAGTTCAATAAGTCAAAGCCATGACAAATGATTCTAGTAGTGACTGTGATGAAGTGCCACCTTACGTCTCGACTGATGACAATGATAGTAGTTGTTATGATAGTGATGACGCTGAGTGTCCATTGTGTAATGGGCTTTTACTCTAAAGACAACCATGGTGAATTCTGGTTAAAGTGTGTCAAGTGTTTCAAGTGGTCTCACGAAAAATTTCACAATAGAAAAATTAAAAAGCAAAAATCTTACATTTGTATTTTTTGTACATAAATATTTGTTAACAGGCACAAAGTTTAAAATATCTGCATGAATGTACTGTTGTTTTTAATAAATTAAATTTCAAAATCATTTTAGTGTGTATACAAAGTTAGCTTTACTTTGATATGGGCGATATTTGGAACATGGGTTTTCAACGCGGGCGATATTAGGAACACTTTTGTTTTCATTAATATGTTGGTATCTGCAAGAAGACACATTAATTCAATTAGAATTGTAAATTTAACTGCTATGGACTCTAGAAAAGGTAAGTTTATTAACAGTTCTACCACAATATAGTATTTTAAATAATAATATGCATTCCATTCATATAATAACGAATTTGTGTTAAGTGGGCGATATTTAGCCCCTCTGCATTTTATCTTAATAAGGTAAAGAGACTTGTGGAATAAGTTATAAGGTGTGGGTTTTAGACTGACCTTCCATGTCAAACTCCAAAGGCACTGGTGGGCCAAAGCATGAAGACCATAGACTAGGTGAGCCTAAAAACCTAATCTTAAAGAAGACAAACTACTGAAAATCTTAACGAAAAAAGTACTATTATGTTAGAAGTATATTTATTAAATTTTCCAAGGTCAAAAAGACATTACAGAAAACTTACAAACATTAACTTTTTTGCCATATATTTGACATATTTGTCTTTAATTAAGTTGTCTATTTGTGGCGTGAATTTATCGGCGGAAATAACTCTTTAAAACTGCGTCCAAGTGTGCGTCCGTCAATCGCGATCTTGCGTGAGACTTGTTCACTTTCACTGCAAGAAAATAATTGTTCACAACTTATAGGTACTTCCAAACATTGACAGGATTTGTACAGGCAAGTTTTCTCATTTCTTGGTAATTGGAAGGCAAGTACTTATAAAATTTGAGTCAATCAACACTACTACATATTTTCTTTTTAGGTGGTTTGATGACTGAATCTCAATCACTTCCATCTACAAGTGAGGGGAACTTTATCAATATCGATAGTGAAAAGACCGTAAATAAAGAAAATTGTTTTCTTGGGACTTAAAATCCTGAAAACGCTTTTCAAATTCTGACAGAAGGCTTCCCGGCATTTCTCTTACATTTTGTATGAGATATTGGGCCATTTGTACTTTCCTGATACGCCTTGCAAGTCGGAAAATGTGACAGATTATCCACCGCTAACTGGTTTTTCCACAGCATCATCTTACACTTGAAAGCTTTAACATGATCATGGATATCTGTTATAACTTGACGTGGTCCTTTGTAATTTCTGTATTTAAGTCCGACAAGTGTTTTGTGTAGATACCAATTAAATGAAAGATCTTGTAAAAAGGTACGTCGTGTAATAAGCTGAGATCTTGTTCTTTTTCATCACTCCATGAAAAGGCGTATTTCTTCTTTGTGGTGGAGTTTCCAAACCGATCGAGAAACCATAGAACACAGCCATCGCACTTCTGCATAATAAGGTAAACCAGTGTACTCACTTTCTAAATCACGTAAAACGCACAAAACTGTCGCTGATTCAAACCACGTGACCTTATGAAGTTTATCATTTTTCACTGACTTTAAAACGCTTTCCAACTTGATCCTTTTGAGCATAAAACTTCTTGGTGGATTATACAATGAACATGATGAAAATCTGGTTTATTGCCCGTTTCTCTGATATTTGTTTGTAATATTTTAATGAAGCCATTATTTACTCCAGTCATTGAAGGAGCTCCATCTGTTGCAAAGGAATACAGTTTTGACAAATCTAAATTGTACTTTTGCAGAGATCCATAAACAGCATTGAAAATATCCTCCCAGTTGTTGTATCATGCAATGGTACTAATTCCATCAATTCTTCATAAACGTTGATATCTCTATCAACAGCACGAAGAAAACAGCGAGTTGCGCCACACCACACACATCTGTGCTCGTCACAGGCAATAGAAAATGCAATGAGAGTCTGATTTTGTTTTTATCTGTTCGCTTATATTGGCAGCCAACTCGGTAACTCTTTCAGCGACAGTATTCCGGGACAAAGATATATTTTGAAAAGCCTTCACGCTCCGGGACTTACAATTCCGCGGCCTTTACAAGGCACTCTTTATAATTCACCTTCAACAAATGGTTTTGGTGTTTGCGATCAACTCCGACAGTACGTAGCTCGCTTGAACGGCAGATTCATTTTCTTGCTTTGACGTAAACATAAGCTGTTGATCTTTTAACCGTGATTTTAACTCTTTTAACTTTTCGTTTCTAATCATGCCTGTATACTTGTCAAACTTAGTTTATGACTATCATAGTGACGTTTTATATTATATAATTTTGGGACACCGACTGTACTGTACAAATCAAACAAAATAATTACATCTTTCACTCACAGCAAAACTCTAATTCTAATTTTCTTGAAAGATACGATGCTCATCTCCAAGTTTCCTCTTACTTCACTTGGTTTTGAAACAGACATGTTAAAAACTTTACCCGAAATAAATAACAATAAGTACTGTTACGTGTTGTAACAATAAGTACGCAACTAAACTCACAATTCTATCGCAACTGACTCATAACGGCGATCAACTGAACTGAATCGAGCGGTATTGGCTTATATACGGATTGTGATTTCTCGACAGTTCTTTCAGAATGTTCAGGTAGCACC